>JAPYYX010002037.1:0-18938 GCA_030522605.1 Cremastinae sp. B BG-2022a
TGCTCAAGATAGGACCAAATTAAGTTAACCTGAAGATTGAAAGCTATGAAAAATAATTTTAAGGCTTAAGGGGGCCGTCGTGCCCCACCCTCCCCTACTGATATTTTATAATATTTACAAATATTATGAATTAACAAATGGCTTTTTATGTAAAAAATAAATAAATCAAGAGTATTTAGATTTTTTAGTGAATTTCTGGATAAATGATTTCTTACCCTACCAAAGACAGAAACTTCCCTGTACATAAGTTTTATATACTTAGCTCGTGAAAGAGCAAGAGAGAAGTGTTCTTCGAATCCTCTTTTCGTACTCCGACAATCGTAAATTTTGCGTAATACCCGTCTAGAAAAGCCGGCGAGGGTCTAGAAGGATCTCCAGCATATTTTCCAAACTTTCCTTCTTCGTCTTTTTCTTCATCTCCTCTCCATTCTTCCCTCGTTCCCTCTTTTCTCCTCCGCCGAACAAACGCTCCTCGGACGTAAATACTCACCTGACTCTTTCCCTCCGGTCCCTCAACTCTTGTGCAGCTTCCCATTGTTCTTCGAGAGAAAAGCTCAGAGAGTCCCCCCAAAGCCGAGAGAATCCGGCTCTCGTCAGCTGATTATTTCTCGGAAATTATTAAATTTCATTATACAAATTTGCACCACTTATTCCAAAGGATTTAATTCCACCTTTAAGGGCTTCATTCTGAAAGATAAACATTTACAGAGTCATTCGAGGGAAAAAAAGATTCAAATTAAAAACAAGTTCAGCTCGTTTTATGGTGAAAATATAAAAATAAATTAACTTCTGAGTCTTCGTTTTTTTCAAGTCGTGACTACCGAAAAAGCTTTAACGATGAAAATCCGTTGCATCGAAACCGATTTTCATCAAGAGCCGTTTCATCGTTTATTTCGAGCCTCGTCACGATTTGTTTTTCGTCACAGAGAGCGGTTAAAGTAGCGCGAAGGAAGCGACACATCAGACTCGCTTCTGTGATGTAGTAATCGTGGAAAAAAAGAATTTATATGTATAAGTGGGAGGGGCAAGCCTCGTAATTCCCTCGTCGTCGTTGACGACGACGTCGTCTCGAACCGTAGAGCCGGTATCGGTCAGAGCCCCTTCGCGCTTTTGCCTCCTTCCACTCCTGGAATCCACTCGGGTACACTCAACGCGCGCAACGGCAGCGACGACCGCGCATCTGCTTTCCTTTCTTCATTTTTTTTTTCTTTATCGTACATGCGATAGGAAAATGATAACGAAAAAATACAAAAATGCCGCGACACGCCGGAGTGAAATTTTGAAAATTACTTTTCTGAAAAAATTTATTTTTTATTTTTTTTTTTTCAGTTTATCGTCCTTTTTCTGATTCCGTTATTTTTTGACCGAGGAATAATATGAGGAGGTCTAAACGCCTAGCGGAAAAAAACGAGACTGAGCAAATTGAGGGATCGAAAATTAAGCGAGAGGAAAAAAAACGAAAAGCGTCGACGATCGGAAAGAGCGAAATTATGAGGCGTCCGAGAGTTGAAACGGAAGCCAAGGAAGTGGCGGAAAAAACTGAAATCGAGGAAGTAGAGGATAGAGAGCGAAGAAAACGAAAAGGATCGACGATCGGACAGAAGGAGGATAATATGAGGAGACTCAGGCAAGAAGCTGAAAAAAGGGAAACTAAGCAAATAGCGAAAAAAAGTCCAACGAACGGGAATGGATCGTTGTTCCGAAGACGCAGAAGGTCGGTATAGGTGTTGGTCGGTATTTCAGTGTTGGTCGGTATCGGTGTCAGTCCGTATCGGTGTTGGTCACTTTCAGGACCCGAGTAGAAAACTCATTTCTCGCCTCCGTGATCCCGAACGAACGAAAAAAGGGAGAGAGAAAGGGACGAGATCTCTTTCTTTGTGCTACCAGTGTGAAATCATAAAGAGAAAAAGATCAAGATCCCTTTGTCCGAGGGAACACGAGATGGGCTACTGGTACAGAATAGCCCATATAGAAACACGATTTTTTGAAAAAAAGAAGAAATCACAAACTCCCCTAAAAAAAAATCAAAAAAAAATACAAAAATATCTAAAACTCATAAAAATAATTATTAATAGTTACTAAACTACAAAATTATTTATCAGAACATTAAAAGTAAAAACCACGTGACATATTTTCTCGAGAGTAAAAAATTGATGAAGAAAGTTGACTTATTTTCGAAGTTTCTCGTCCAGAAGCTTCGAAGTTTCGTTGAAAGCGAAGAAGAGGCGTAGCGACCGCTCGGATGAGCTGAGAACGGACGAGCTCGGGATTCCAGAAAGGCGAGGGTCCAAAAAGGTTCTCGAGCGGGTGAGGAGAGAGGAAGCTCGTGGATAGTTCAGAACACGCAGGCCATCTGGAAGAGTCTTCCAAGAGTTCCTCAGACCTTTCCTCAGTCTCTTTTTTTTTGCTGACGAAAGAAAAAAAATATATAAGGAACTCGATGATGTTTCTCAAGACACGTGTGCGCGCGACGAAATCGGCGTCTGCGTGTTGGAGAACTGGAAGCGGAGGAAACTCATTCCGTCAGTGATGGAGAGTTTCATAAGTGTCCGAATAGACGATTCTCTCTTTTATTCAAGATACGGGCTAACGAAACGTCTCTCGACGATATAACGAAAGTTCTCGAGAATTAGGACAAAATTTCGCACTTTTTACCTTTTACACTTGTCGTAATTGTTTAGCAATTAATTTATATAAATAATTGTTCCGTTCATGTTTGTATTTTTTAATTTTTACTTCGAAAATTTTTTTATTTTTAGATTTTTTTTTCTTTCTCGTAATAAATGTTGGTTTTGGTTATTCCAAATAGTTCTCCCATCGAACGCTCAGTAGATGAACACACGTGTCTAACAATATTCCCGCAGACTTAAGATACGGGTCCCCTCTGAGCTCTCGGGCTCAACGTTCGTCTTTCCTTATTTCTTTTCGTCTCGTCTCGTTCCTCCAACTTCTTGTCCAATAATCCAGCCTGTTCTCCGCACAGCGAATGAGTTCTCGGCAAACAGAGGCGACCCTCCGGATTTTTCGAGACCCCGATGGCCGGTGATTTTTCTCCCCGGTCTCTCTCTTTCTTCCTCACGAAATCCCCGGTCCATCGCGAGAGTACGAAGACAACGATCTTTTGTGTCTTCGATGACGTCAAAAACCGCCTACGGAATGGAACGAAAAATTGGCGATCTTCGTGAAAAACTCGAAATTTTTTCCTCTCTATCGTGTGAGACTGGAAAAAAATTCGGATATTAATGTTGGACGCGACTTTATATTAGCATCGAACGACCTTGAGACGATTTTCGTGTAGGCGTCTCCGACGTCGCGTTTCGTCATCGCGAATGGCAGAATAATCGGAACGACGTTATTCTCATCTCACGATGTTCCCTTCGAAATTTTTTATAACTCGACGTTGAAAAAAAGAAAAAGCCACGGTAAAGTAAATAAATAAATTATTACGCGTCCCTGATTTTCGGAATTACTTTTGAAAAAACGATTAACTTGCGCTTTCACGTAAACTCGTGCAATTTATTACGCGGACGCGAGGCGCATGTTACTTTTTTTTCAAACAAAAATTTAAATACATTTTACATTCACTAACGTTTTCAAGGATCGGAAATTTTTTCGCGAACTTTTTCGGTGTCTCGGATATATTCGGAGATGAAGAATATATTTCTCTCGTGTCTTTTCGCTTCGGAATCCTCTTTTTCAAATTTTTAAAGAGGACTCAAAACTTTTTCGTACGTCTCTTGTTTGTTTTCGCATTTCGATTCATGATTTTAAAAATTCATGTGTTAATCGATGGTGAAAGTTGTTTGCTCGTGAGCCTCTCGTCTTCTGCGGTCCCTCATCCAAGATTTCATGGAAAATCTCTCGTGTCCGAGGTAGAAGCGAGCCCCGAGAAGAGAGATGTGACACGAATGCAGCATTTGTACGACACACAAGACGAGAATCCAAAACGGTAAGAAATACGTCGAGGCAACGACACGGGAGGACTTTCATAATATTCTCAAATTCACGTCTCGATTCGAAATGAAAAAAAATTCTCCGGAATATTAAAAAAAAACATTGCCAAAAAAAATAAAAATAAGTTTATTTTTTTGGGTCTCCGATGTGCGTGAGGATGAATGAAATTGAAATTTCTTTTTAACGCGAGAGGTCAGAAAAGGGGCCAAGAGGATGTCAGTTGGACCCTCTAAATTGGTACGATTGTCATCGTCATCCTCGTGAACCGATGACGTAACCAGCAGCACTCAACGGTTGGCATTTCCTTCGGCACACTTGTCCAGTATATCTGACTCATCTCGTGACCAGTGAACCCCAAGACGATCTGAGAAACCGTTTGAGGGACTAAAGTTCAAGAGAGGACAACCGACAAAAAATTATCTTGAAAATTCATGAACTGAACATTTTTGAGGTGATACTAAAGTCACGTGGGTGCGACACGTGCAAAGCGAATTCGTTTTCTTCGAAATGAATATTTTGAAAAAAAATGAAAGTTACACGTTTTGTTCTTTATTGAATGGAGAACAATTTTGTAGCTCTTTTTTTCTTCAAAAATTTCATTTTTTCAGTGAAAACGTGCACAGAGATTTTCACCAATCAAACCGCTTAAATACCACGTCAAATCGTTTTAGTGTGAGAGAGACAGATGCAAAACGGATTTACGTTTTTTTCCAAAGTGCTGGATATTTCGAAAAAAAAATCAAAGTTACACGTTATTCTCTGTTGAATAAAAAACGTTTACATTTTTTCATACGAATTCTATTTTACCAGAAAAAATCGTGCAAAAAAATTCGTAGCGTGTGACAGACAAAACGGGGATTTATGTTTTTTGCAAAATGGTCGATATTTCGGAAAAAATAAAAGTTGGGCGTTATTCTCTATTGGAGTACCACATGTAACTCTTTTTTTCCAAAATTCTATTTTTCCAGAGTAAAGCGTGCAGCGAAATTGTCATCGATCAAACGGCTAAATCACGTTAAAATCTGCAAATACAAATCTGTCGAAAACGTTTTCAAATTCCATTTTTATTAATTCTGTCCCTTAAATGAAAAATATTTCAAAGTAATTTACAGAAATCGCGGCTCATATTGACAGGGAATTGCAATCCAATCGAGTCAAATTACGATCGTCGAGCTACCAATTGGTTCGAGAAATGTCGTGTCGAGCGGCTCGATCGTAAAAGTGTCTTTGTCTTTTCCCGAGCTTCTCTTTCACGATCAAGTTTGAGGCCTCTGGCAGGATGCCGGGTATTCTCCCTTGGCATTCGCGTCTGGCTCGCACACTCGCGAACGAATCGGTGTCTCGAACTATCAGTGGAAGGAGAAAGAGCGCGGAGAGCGAAAAAGAAAAAGATCCATCGAGAAAGACTGGAAGAACGCTCCTCAACAAAACTCTTTTTTTTCCTTTCTTCTCTCGTAAATTCTCTTGTGAACAAAAAACGGATGAGAGATTCCTAAAGACTTATTGCTAATTAAAAAAATTTTTAAACTTTGAATCGATCGTCGCCTCGATTTAAGCCTCAAATTTTCGTCACCAATTTCTCATATTTCATTCAAAAATGAACAAAATTCAAAATTCAATATTAGTAATGATGGAACGAATCATTGGATTTCGCAACATCATTTACAATTCTCGCTAATTGTCTTTTTACGAACAAATCAGCAGAAAATTCGAAATCCGAATAATAATGAGGTGCGATCAATAATGCGATTTTATTGTCCAAATCGACGACACCCGGTACATAAACTTCCATTTCTCGTGTATATATGTTTATGCGAATTTATATATAAACTTGCGTACATTCGGTACGTTTGTAAAGAATGTTTCTTCACGCTGGGGCGCGCATGCGTGCGCGCTAGAATTGCCACAGCCCGAGACGGCAACCCGGCCGGACCGGCAAGGAATCGGGACAATGCGTGCTCGCTGGCGAGTCGTCGCGCACACGAGTTTCGGTTTTACGCACTACGAAACCACCCGGAGAACGTGAAGGGTTCAGAACATTTCGAAAAAAATAAAAAAATAAAATAAAATTGCGTTCAACGCGCTCACTCGCGGATCCTCGAATAATTTTTTATTTTATTTAAAAAACAAAAATGTTCTGGCAATCGACACCACGGAGAGAGCATGTAGAGCATAATTTTAATTACAAGTTAATTTAAAAAACTCGTTTGCAGTTTGATTTGATGCTCGTGTCAATCGACGACAGGGTCGTAAAAAAATGAAAGTAATTCGTTGTGTAATGAAGAAAAATTTACACACTTCGGGGAATATTTAATTACGGTTTATGGTTCATTAGAGTGAATCAAGGACGAGTTTTCGCAGCGTGAAATAATTGAAAATTGAGTAAATCGTAATTACAATTTATTTTTATTTATTATTTTTTCGTTGTAAAACGTCGGCGGTGTCCCGGTAAGCTGGACAGAGAGATTTACACGGCTGTTTATTTTTACATATTCATGTGTTACATTTACCGTTGTGCACGGATTACTTTCACCGGTTTCACGAGACCGGATGACAGGGTACACGCTGCTAATAAAGTTATAATACACGCAAGGAGACATTTACGATTAAAAAAACGAAGAAGAAGAATAAAAGAGATATACCGAATTTTTCGTCACGCGCGAAACTCTTTTTTGCCCTGGACCACTTTTTTCCTCCCTCCTTTCACTTCTCTCGCGATTTCTCGTTTCGACGAAGTTTACGAGCTTCTCGCTTTTCCTCGACCCTTCGAGCACGAATTCGAGCTCTCGAAATCTCGAATCATTAAGAAAAAGATCTACGAACCGAATCGACCCGCATCTCAAAAGAAAACTTGAGACTTTTTTTTTTACCAGCGATTCGATCTTGACCCGCATTCGCGTTATTTATTTATTTTTTTATTTTCCTTCTTTATTATACCCGCGTCGTCGAGATTCCGAACATATTCGACATGCAAATTTCTCTTCGTATTATCTCGATAAAATCTTCAGGTGCGAAATATTTTTTCGATGTGGGAGAATAGGAAAAAAAATTTCTTTTTCGTCGCTTCTCTCGGTACGTTGTATTCCTTTCGTATTTGCGCTCGAAAATGCTTGTACGCACAAAGAAGCGGTTGTCCGTACTCGAAAGACGGGCACGTCCCGACATCCGCCGGAAGCGAGTCCTCGACGCTTCACGAGAGATAGACCTTTCCATGTCAATGCGTACACCTTCTCGTATTACACCCACCCTTTCTCTTCTCGATATTACGTACAATTTAGATATAAATATGTTATTCGCCATTTCCAAAATGAACCTGAATTAAATCATTAAAATATTGATTCAGATTATTTTTTAAGCACTTGAATTTAATATAAATTTTTCATACGTACTGATGTTTGCTTAATTTGGTAAACATTTCGTTGCTTGTTTCTTTCTAAGAAAATAGAATTTTTGAAAAAAAAAGTTACAGGTTTTATTCTTTCAACACAGAATGACGTGTATATCTTATTTTTCTCAAAATATTCAGTAAAAACAGTGAATCCGATTTGTTTATCCCTTGTAAGGCTCAAGAACGTCATCTCAACACTCAAGCAGTTTGATTTGTAAACGTTTTCGATAAATTTAGATATTTGTCAAATTTTACGTAATATTTAAACTCGTGGATGATATTTTCATGTCTCGTCTCTTTCGCATACACACAGCCCTGACCTCACCTCAATCCGAGGTTGAAGTTGTTTGATTTGAAAAGATTTTCCATAGATATACGCATTTGTCGATTTTAACGTAATCTTCAAGAGGTTTCTTCTGAAAAAATTTAGCTGCACGCTTTTTTCTAAATTAAATTAAAAATTAAATTTTCTAAGAAAAAAAATGTTCCAAAATTTTCAGCAGTTAGTAAAACGTTAATCCATTTTGCATCTCTCATCATCACCTCAACACCTCAACCATACCTACAATAATATTTCAATTCTACAATAATATTACATTATTTTGTAATTGTATGGAATAATCATAATAATAAAATGGAAAATAAAAAATGCATTGCAAAATTATTGAGGATTCGATTATTTCTTTCCTCTTTTATTTATTTGTTCTCGCGATTTCGACATCGTTCAGGATATCCTGGAAGGAGGAAGATCCTCGACGCGTGAAGTTGTAAATTTTCATACGTCCGATCCTTGCCATCTGGCCTTAAAGAATCGACTAATATACGATCGCTTGTATAACGTCGTATTTGTATTACCAGTTACCGAGTGAGTGACTCGTTCACCTTTCCCTCGTTAACGAACGCACACGCACGTACGCGAGAGCCTCTCTCACGTTCACTTGATAATTCTTCGCCCGCGAAATACTTCCATTGTGATTTTACGCTCGTGGACGTACTAACGAGCTTCGGGATGTACCCTCAAACGCTGTACACGCACCACGTGCTCCGTGCCGTCATAATGAAAAATAGAATCGAAATAAAATAAAATACTTCAAGATACGATATTTCGAATAACTTTCGAATTGAATAATATCGCGAATTTTAATTCCCTCCTACCAATCAAAAAATTGTTAAAAATTAATAAAATAAATATTATTTGTTATGAGTTATGATCTATCGCTAAATTAATAATTAATTTTAAAGTTAGAATCGACGTATTTTTATTTTATAAAATTCTTAAATTACAAATTAAACGATTCTATTTTTTGCAATTTCAAGTAATTACATGAATTATAAAATGAATAAAAAATTATTACGTGTTGAGAATCAACAAATTTGAATATAATATAGATAAATGAATTTATAAGAAAATCGTGATTTATTGTGAAAGTTTTGTTAAATTGACAAATTGATTTCGATATTTTAACGAGTGTCCGATAATTATCGGACTCTTCTCCTTTCGCTTCTCCCACCAATTTCTCTCTTCCCGTCGCTTTTTTTTCACTGTCTCGCGTTGCGTCGGGAGGGAGAGAGGCTCGAGAGAGTGGGAAGAGGCGAGGATAGAAAATGCCGGTGAGAGAGAGAGAGCGAGCGAGAGATACAGAGAGGAGCGGGGCCCAGACAAGGTCACGGCTGTGACGTTCTCCCGCGGCCGATGCTCTGCGTGTATTACTCGGCAATCTTACGGCCATTCCGCGCGGTACCATATCTCTCGCCGCTCCGACGTCGCCCGGCTCCGTTCTCGCGGCCATCTTGAAAAATGATGAAAAGAACTTTTCGAGTCTTCGCACCGGGACGCGTTCCCGGCCCGACGATAAATTATCTTTCCTCGCGGTATACTCTCGCTCTCCCAAGTTTCTATACACCGGTGCGCTTTGTGCTGCACGAACGTTCTTAAAACGCTCAGACTCCATTTTTCCTGTCAAAAGCGAGACGAGGCTCGAAAAATTGTTCATTATGAAAAATCTTCGGTGCGAAAAGTACTTGAAATTTTAAAGAATAATTATTTTATGTAATTTATTCATTATCGTGGGTGTGGTAAATTATGTGTGTACTTGAAATATTGTCGAGAGAGTTTTTCCTACAGCGAGAGATAAAGAGATATCAGCGATTTTTCAAGCCCTCAATTTAGCCGAATATATTCCGAGCTAATCTTTTTCGTATCTACATCAAAATACATTTGAAGATATGAACGATAGAGCCCGGAATTATTACGGTAAACACAAACAATTTTCGATAAAATAAAAACTCTTGAAAAATTTATCAAGACTTTTTCTCCATTTTCAAAATTTCTTTCCTTCGCTCGAGGCGTTCGCGGTTCTCCATGGATCTTCCTTATCTACCGAGCTCTCACGCGCACCTTATCCTTTATCTGACTGCGGGATAAATCTTAGCGTCTCTGCTTTTACGAGATAGAGCACGGTTCGTTCTTCTTCTCTCGTCTCTCTTGTGTATATTTCTCGTCGTAACGCCGGGGATGTTTTATAAATCGGTAAAACGAATTTTCAGCGTCGAAAACCGCGCGCGGTGCAGGCGCTCGGAGGACTGAAAACGGTAATAAAATATACATCGTCGTCGACTCTCCATCGCGGTTATTGTCGAGAGCCACAAAAAGCGTCGAGAACAAACCGCGGGACACCGCGCTCTCGACGATAGACGAAACAAGCGCGATACAGAGCTTCGAGGGACCAAAAGAGAAAACGAGAGAAAGAGAGACGTCCTTTCTTTATATTCGGCAGAGGTAATAATACCTATCCCGCTTTCAGAAGTTCGCTTTTATCGCTAAATCCTTCACTCGCTGCTCCTCTCTGTCTCTCGAAGAGAGAAAAATGAAAAAAAAATACGTCTCGTTCGCTCCTCGTTCATTCCCCGAGATGAAGAGCCCTTTTTTAAAAAAGGTCCAGTCATAAAAAAAGAAGGAAAAAAAAATAAACGCGCGTCGTCGGTTTTTCAAAACCACGAAACGTTTTATGGAAGTTTGCATTCCTCATTCTCGCTCGTCTCTTTTTCCGAAAAATTCAGTATCACAAAAATGTGTGAGAATACAACAAAAGTCCTACATTAGCACGATCCCGCTAACGATTTCTGTACCACCCGAAAGATCGAGATATAATAATTCCACACAAAAGATCATAAACTCTTTCATGATTTTTGGACGTGCATAGAGTCAGAAATATGTATTTTCGAAGAAATGTGAGTCAATGACATCTGTCAGGGCTGCTGAGGAATTTTTTTTTTTTTAGTGAATATTGATTTTATCTTGGAATATTGAAACAATTGCAATAAAATTGAGTGAAAAGCATTGGGATCTGACGTGAGGTTGGAATGTGATCAAATGACGCAGAGCGTGCGATAATAATTATAATAATTGTGGTTTTCTATCGAGTATGTGTATTTGCAATAATTTAGATTTCTGTCATCCTGTCATGACGTCAGAGGTCAATCCTAGTTATTTTTTAATTAAAATAATAAAATAAAATTTTTGACTAATTTTAATTCTTGAGTCAATAACATAAAAAATGTAGTCCCAATCAACTCAATATAATGGAAATTAGCAAATTTTTCATTGAATACTGAGCTTGTGAATAAAATTTCTAAGCTTCGAACTCAGTTACGAGTTTCCATTCTCGTTCTTATCTTCTACGAATGTTTGATTACAAACTTTTTACAACCCAAAGAAAATTTTCTTACATTTTATAATACTGATAAACCAATATTTTTTAGCGTTGACAAAAAAAAATCAAATCAAAAACCTCAAAAAAAAATCAATATCATAAAATCCAACAAATTTGTTTCTGACCTCAAAGAGCTCGTGAACAATTTGTAATCTTTGAAACCGAGAACGTTGCGAGTTTTTTCGTCCTTTCTTGTCAATCTTTTTTTCAACGTGTCTCCGATGACGCTCGCTCGAGAGGCGCCTCCTTGATTCAGAGCAGGACACGATCTATGCACGAAGACTCCTCGCATATGGCGAAGGAACGAGCGGAAGAAGGGAGGAAGCTGAGAGGGAAAGAGGGGACTCGCAAAACAATGGTGATTGTCTCGAAACGTTTACAGCCTAATTATGTGAACACACGGTAAGGGTCGAGGTATTATAGGGAGCAAAGAAAAGAGAAGGTGAAGAGTAGCGAGCGCGAGTCAGGGCGAAGGGGGCAAAGAGAACGAGAGAGAGAGAAAGACGAAAGAAACTTGGTGTATGAGAGCAGTGGAGTAACAATGCTATAACTCGTAACAATGTACGATTGTTCATTGTAACTTCCCCCAAGTTTTTTTTTCCTCCATTCTCCCGTGCGTGTGCATCCTCCTCTCTTACAATCAGCCCCCACCACTTCTCTTCTCGCCTCTTTTATTTCTTGAAATCTCTCGATTCGTGTTCACTGATTTCTTCAAATGCTTTTTTTTCCCTCCGTCTTCGGTCTCTCTCTCTTTTTTCGTTTCGTGAGCTCGTTACGAGTTGACCTGAATTTTTTGATCGGTGTGAAAAGTTTGATTTACGTTTCGATATATTTTCAGTCAAGCTTTGTAATTTATTTGTTAAAAAGATTGTTGGATTATTTTATGTCGAGACAGGAATTAAAATGGAACAAATTTTAGTTTTTGATATTTGGCATAATTTTTAAATATGGCGTGATCAGTGAAAATCTCACTGCACGATTTTCTCTGAGAAAATATAATTTTTGCATAAAAAAAGATTCAGACACTGTTCTTTTTTTAATAGAGAATGTAACTTTTATTTTTTCCAAAATATTCAGCATGTCAGAGAAAACTGTGAATCAGCTTTTTTCTTATCCACCTCAAGATAAGAGTGATAAAATGGGATCGAAATAATGTTAACTACACAATAAAAAAGTACGTAATATTCAAATACAATAAATCTGAATGTAATCGAAGAAGTACTCTCATTTATACTTCACATTGAAGAATTCCAAAAGGGCAAATTGTTTATCTCAATTTTTTTTTCTTTCGTGATTTTGAGTTCGTCGAGGATTCTAGGTCTCGATGCGAGAGTGATTGGACGAATGCAAAAATGGCACGAGGATTACTGGAAAAATAAAGAAGGAGAGGGATAGAGACGCGTGTGCGTGATAGGAGCGACAAAGTGGGGTGTAAATAATACTAAATATAGTAAATCTGTGCAAACAAGAAGCGTGTCGTTTTGCGGCTCGTCTCAGAGATGCAATGTGCATTTTTCTTCGTTTTTTTTCGTTCTCTCGTGTATTTTCTGTATAAAAAAAAAATTGCTTCGCGCACTTGTGTCAGTATACACGCCTTTCGTTTTTCCATCCAAGGCATCGTGATCCTTGAGAAAAATTTTCTTGCTTCCATTCTCAATTTCATCATTGAGATCGCGACGGCAAAGCCTCGGGATTGTCATCTCGATTATTCGCCGCTCGCTTCCATCGTTACGATTGTCAAAAACGAACCCTTTTGCTCTTCATCTAAAAAAAAAAAATAAAAAATTGAAAAATAAAAATAAAATAAATTGATGACTAAATTAGCAATGAGAGACCGCAAATTTACTAAACGCTCTCTCCGGCAACAAACTCCTCAAAATTGTTATTTCTCGGTAATTCCCGCACGCGATACGGCGCATTAAAAAAAAATTAATATACTCCGCGCGGAATAAAATTATACATATTAGAGGCAATGATATTGAAGAATTACGAAATTACAGAAATTAAATCTCCATTATGGAGGATCCGAAGTACTTTTTTTCATCGCTCGTACATCAAAGTCGAACGTCTTTCATAACGTTTGATAACGAGCCATTTACGCGTTACGGATAACGCAAATTTTCCAATATTTTCCAACATTTTTTTGCAGCCTCTCGAACCTTCACCGTTTCCCTGGATAAAGTGACGGAGAGGGGAATTCTCTCACGCTACGCAAAATGCGTATAAATTTATAAATAAATGTGTACGTAATTCTTATGGCCGTTCGTGTGTTCGATTGAGCGAATAATATGCGTTAATGCACGTTACGTTGTGTTACGGTGTGTACACATGTACCCACGTATTTATATTGCAATATCAATTAAGCTTCTTAGTCACGTTCCTCGTTATCGAGATCGAGAGAGAGAGAGAAAGAGGCTCGAGAGTTTTTAAAGTGTTACTTCACGTACATTTTTCGAGTTGATAATATTTGTCTGCTTATGTTCGCGTGTTAAATTTTATTTGTGAAATATTTATTTACCGATGGGCTCTTTTGTTTATCGGAGGATCGATGTACAGGCGGCAAAACGAGATGCTGAATTGATTATTCGTCCCATCCTCGCTTCATGATTCACTTGACACTACGAGTTATAATCAGCTGATCGTGCTCGCTCTCTCGCTCTTTTTTTTCAATCTCTCTGCATATATTGGCGTGGGAAGCCGGAAGACTCGAATACGGAAGTGTCCAATTGATACGGATAATAAACCGTTTTTGGAAATTATTGATGACGTTTTTTTAATATTAAAAATAACAACTGTGACGTGGACAGGAAACTTCTCGTATCAGTCGTCTCTTTTTCATTTTTGGCGGTGGATTTCGAAATAGTTTGGAAAGATGTCAATTTAGGTGAGGCGAAAAAACATTAAAAAGTCGATTTAACGAAATTTTTATATGAGATTTTATACTGTTTTTGACTGATTTGTCAGAGAAAATTGGAACATTTTTTTCTCAGTATTTTGGAATGTAGGTCATGAACGAAGAGAATTGAAAATTTAATTTATCGAAGTTTGGATTGCAAATAAGAATAGGTCTGTGGAATAACATTAGAATTTAATTTATCGAAATTCTTGTAGATATTTTATGTCATTTTTGACACAGAGTCTCAAAGAAAATTGTGCCATCGATTTTTGTTCAGTATTTTGAAATATGTAATCAGAAATGTGGGTCAGGAACAAAAAGAATTGAAAATTTGATGTCTCAAAATGTTGCATGGAAATTATTTTCGATCAAATCCGTTAAAAATTAAAAAAATTATTTATCGGAATTTTCACTACTATTTTATAATACTATTTGTAACCGAATCTCAAAGAAAGTTCTACCATTTTATCCCAAGTAAAATTACATCAGCGTCATGAAATAAAACAGAATCTTGAGTTATCGAAATGTTTAATAAAAATAATAAAATATTTTTGATTAATAAATTTTGTAAAAAATTCCATATCATTCTGATTGTCCCTTGCGTGAGAGTTTTCGAAGAATAAATAACGCAAGTCTTCTAGACGAGCCCGTGTCTTCGTTGCGAGAAACGTTGATTCTTTTTTTCTCTCAGCTTTTTTTTCTCAAGTCCTCACTTGGTCGCGAATTATTGCGAAACCGAGCGCGTGTGTGTCCACGTTTTATTTCGTGTGCGAAAATGTCGCGTCACAGGTGCGCCTGAAAAGCGTACACGGTTACGCACGCACTTCGAAATTAGCCTCGAGTACGATCTCTAATTCGAGTTGGCGAGGTCCTTCGTCGGAGAAACGGGACTAAAACGATTAGACGATCCATAGATCCTCACCGTGGACGGAGAAAGACTGAAAAGGAATCATCAGCGACGAAAAGATTGCCAATGAATACTTTTCGCTAACCCGCCGCACGCCTTAAAATGAATAGACTAAACGACTCGGAGAATACTCGATGCTTATCCTGACGTTGTAAATTATGAGATTTCTTTCCGGATCTCTCTCTCGGCTCTATTCGTTTCTATCTCCAATTGCTTATGGATGTTCTTTGGAAAAGATTTTCAATAGATTTCTTTATTTGGTGTTGTACAAGAATGATTTTTTTTTTGTGTACACATTTTTTATACGATTCGAAAATCATTTTCATGACTTTTCGGACAACTCACGATTTTAAATTATTATTAGAGTTTTATTTTGGAATTTTATCTTAGGAATTTTTATTCGTGTATAATTTTTTCGTACGATTTTAAAATTATAGAATAAATTTTTCTGGTTTTTAAAAACTAAAAAGAATTTTCACGATATTTTGATTGTTCACAATTTTTCCGT
Source organism: Cremastinae sp. B BG-2022a (assembly GCA_030522605.1). Taxonomy (NCBI): domain Eukaryota; kingdom Metazoa; phylum Arthropoda; class Insecta; order Hymenoptera; family Ichneumonidae; species Cremastinae sp. B BG-2022a. The sequence continues at coordinate 15,367 of JAPYYX010002037.1, forward strand.
GATCCATTCAATTTTATCCAACTTTTTTTCATTTTCATGATTTTTGGCATAATTTTTAATTGCTCAAAAAATTCACAATCTAATTTCTCATTTTTCTCATTTTTTCGCGGCTATGCTCAAGATTTTTAATTATTAAACTTTTTTATATTCCAATCGAAATGAAAGAGGGCGAGCTCCTCCGTTTTTTTTTTGCGTCCATTCCTCGATGATATTTGAATGATCTTTTAATGGATCTCCCAGGATCCTCGAAAGAGTTTCTCGAAAGGCGATCCGTTCTCTCGACATTTCAGGGCTCGCCATCAGTTTAGTCCGTTGTGGTAAAAAGTCAACCAGAATGAGCGGGAGCAGTTTCGTATACATAAAATAAGCGCGTATGAGACATTTAAACCTGTAGACACGTCTGCCTGGCAGTCGAATGTTTTTTACGATTCCTGTCTCTCGTGACGTCATCGAGTAAAATAAAGTCCTCAACCGTAAACAAAAGCGAATCTCAAAAAATATAAACACCGCAAAAAAGTAACGTTGATTTCCTTATTTTTATTATTGTTAAGGTTTTTGTTTATTACGGTCGAAAATTAAAAAAAAAGTGCGATCTCAGTCTGGTTACACCGACGTGGAATAACTTATTTCGCATTCGTATATTTCTTTCTTGTTTATCTCATCTCGTCCCGACCTTTTTCGTTTGCCTCGAACATAATCGTTTCTCATAACGATCCGGAGGCCGATTTTCGCATAATAATAATCGGCTTAAGATCCTCGATCGAACCTCGGATTTCATTATCCGCAAAAGGTTCGCGTCGATGTGCCTTTTTTCTTATTCTCGTTCCTTAAAATTCTCTTCTTTTTTTTTTCTCCTCGAGCTCAGCCCGTTTCGCTGTTTTTTCAGCAAATCCGTCGACGGGGATTGCGAAAGGTCGTGGTCAGCGGTAAAAGCGGACGAGGCGAGAGAGTGACGGCTCGAGCAAACATTCTCTAATTCATGGCTAGCAACTTTTAGGTCGGGCCCCGAGAATTCAAAGAGACAGGCAAAACTAGCTAGCGAGGAAAAAATGCTTTTTTTTGCTCCCTCTCGACTCTCTGACGTAGACTGCGAGAAACAACGATCTCTTTGCTCCTGGTGATCCAACGTTTCCTGATTGCTTTCTCCCCGATCTCGAGACTCGAGACTTTCGTGAGCAAGAAAAATTCGCTCAAAATCATTTTAATGCGATAAAATCGTATGTAACGAATTGTGTCACCTTTGTCCTCGACACAATTACGAGATTGAAACGAAAGAATAAAATTTCGATGAAAATTTGAATGTTTTAACCAAAATTGAACTTTACTCTCGATCGTTTGGCTCTCGGTGATCCAACATTTCCTGATTGCTTTCTCTCCGATCTCCAGACTAATTTTCTGTAACATCGATTCGCTAAAAATAATTTCACTCAAAAACTAACCTACCATTTTTTTTCTTGAATAAAAAATTAGGAAATTTTTTATAGACCGAATTCAGTGGGGTCTTTTGTCTCGTAATTAGGAGAGATTGAAATAAAAGAATAAAATGTCGACGAAAATTTGAATAAATTAACCAAAATGGAACTTCAATCTCTCGATAGTTTTGCTCTGAATAGTGATTCAACATTTCCTGATTGCTTTCTCTCCGATCTCCAGACTAATTTTGTGTAACATCAAAATTCGCCAAAATAATTTCACTAAAAAACTCACTTACCATTTTTGTTCTCCAGTAAAAAGCGAGAAGAAATTTTGTATAGACGAAAGAAACTAAACAAACAAAGTGTGGATGAAAATTTGAATATATTAACCAAAATCGAATTTAAATCTCTCGATCGCCTTGCTCTTGATGATTCAACATTTTCTGATCTCTTTTTCCCAAATCTCAAGACTCTAATTTTATGTAAAACAAACTCGATCAAAATCCCTCTCAAAAAACTAACCTACCATTTTTTGTCCAGTAAAAAACCAGAAAACTTTCATATACACCGAGTTGAGTCAGACCTTTGTCCTCGAAACAATAACAAGAGAGATCAAAATAAAAGAATAAAATGTGAATGAAAATTTGAATATATTAAATTTGACTTTAATATCTTGTTCGTTCTTTCTTCTCCCGATACGTTTCCTAATTGCTTCCACTCCGATTTCGAGACTCAATTTCATACGCAAGAAAAATTCTCTCAAATATAATTCCCCCCCAAAAACCTAACCTATCTTTTTTTCTCTCCAGTACAAAAAACCATAAAATTTTCGTACACCGGATTGAGTCAGACCTTTGTCCTCGACACAATTATACGAGAGATCAAAATAAAAGAATAAAATGTGGACGAAAATTTGAATATATTAACCGAAATTTGACTTTAATCTCTTGTTCGTTGCATTGTGTTTAATTGTTTCGTGAAATTGAACGTTGTCACAGCGGGGAATAATACGCAACGTGGAAGGGTGTGGCACCCGGTTTAGCGAAGTGAAATCGGTCCGTTCATTGAGAACGAGTCTTATATAGATGTACGATAAAGAAGGATTACAATGGAGGTTTTTATGCGTTTAACTCGAATGTATATTTGCGTTCGACATTACTAACACGCACACGCGGGGTCTATGCGCGCTTGGTACACTCGACGACGAGGTCCTTGTCCCCTCGCTTCCTTCTTCCTCTTCTTCGTCTTCTACTTACGGCCCTTATTCGTCTAGCTCCAAACGGACTTTTGTCGTCGCAGCTGGCGAACAGGTGTGGAGAAACCGAAGCCAGAAATCTCTCTCTCTCTCTCTCTCTCTCTCGTTTTTGCTCTTTTTTTATTACTTCTTTCTCTCTCTGCTTTTCATACTCTCTCCCACTTTGCTCGTCAGCTGTTGTAATCGACATTTCTTCGAGTTGATATCAGAAATAACGAGGCGAAATGTTTTTCATCGTAACGTGAATACAGAATAAAGAAAGAGAGCGCTTGGTACGTTTTTGTATCAAGGTAAACGTTCCAATGATCGAACAATGTCTGCTTCATTTGTACAGTTGTTAGTATACATATTTTTTCGTATTATTTAAGGTTTAGTAAGCAGATAATTAAATACAAAACGAAAACTAAATGTAACACCTCCTATTGTGAGGTATTGTAAAAGATATGCAATGTTCAATTGTTGGGACATCAGTGGTCAATGGTTGGGGCTCTTTATACTTTATTTAGTTTTTATTTATGGGTGGTTTGAGATTTTGGTGATTTTCGGTAATGAAATCATGAATATACCAAGTTTTTCCTTCTATTAAATAAAGTTAGTTTCTAATTAGTAAAGTTAGTTTAGTAATTTTTATCAAATACTAAATAGTAACTAAATTAATACTAAATGCTGACTAAATTGACACTAATTAAATACTAAATACTAGTAACCGACAGTCGTAGACCCGTGGTCGATGTAGAGTTCCGGCGGTCCCACAAGTTAAGCTGCATTAGGCGCGGCCAATACTTGGATGGGTGACCGCTTGGCTTTCATCGGCTAACGGGGCAGCGCTGAGCGGGAGGTGGTTTTTTCTGGGTTTTTCGAGGTTTGATAACTTCGAAAAATCCAGAAGGGACGTCACCGAA
>JAPYYX010002038.1:0-18930 GCA_030522605.1 Cremastinae sp. B BG-2022a
TACCGCCACGAACCTAAATTTTTCGATTTGAGGGACCCGTATTCCAGGTCAAAAAAGTCATGGGTCTTTTGGACCCAGTGTGACTACTAAGGGTTAATTACGATTTAATAAAATTTTTTTGAGGGCCCCTCTTACGCGCCAATAATTTACGGTCCTTCGCGATAGGAATACCTTAAAAGTCGCTGTAAACGGGAAGTTGCCCATAGCGATGTTGCCACAAGAGAGAGAGTCGACTTTACATGCGAGTGATCACGAGCGCAATCGTGAATGGTTGCTACGTCTCGGTGGTGGGAAGTGGAGAAATTTACTGTAACGACATCGGCGTGGTTCACTATAGTGAGAGTTCACTTCAGTGAGTTCCACTGTAGTGTGAGTTCACTTTAGTCAGATTCACTGTAGCGAGAGATCACTTTAGTTGAGTTTCACTGTAGTGAGAGTTAATTTTAGTAAGTTTCATTGTAGTGAGAGTTGACTTTAGTGAGTTTCACTGTAGTGAGAGTTGACTTTAGTGAGTTTCACTGTAGTGAGAGTTGACTTTAGTGAGTTTCACTGTAGTGAGAGTTGACTTTAGTGAGTTTCACTATAGTGAGAGTTCATTTTAGTGAGTTTCACTGTGGTGAGAGTTGACTTTAGTGAGTTTCACTGTAGTGAGAGTTGACTTTAGCGAGTTTCACTGTAGTGTGAGTTGATTTTAGTGAGTTTCACTGTAGTGAGAGTTGACTTTAGTGAGTTTCACCGTAATGAGAGTTGATTTTAGTGAGTTTCACTGTAGTGAGAGTTGACTTTAGTGAGTTTCACTATAGTGAGAGTTGACTTTAGTGAGTTTCACCGTAATGAGAGTTGATTTTAGTGAGTTTCACTGTAGTGAGAGTTAACTTTAATGAGTTTCACTGTAGTGAGAGTTCACTTTAGTGAGTTTCATTATAGTGAGACTCGACTGTACCTGAATGGTACCTCACGATGAGCTGACAGATTTCTCGTCACGTTTTGATTCGAAGTAGCCTGAACCGGATATAATACGTGCATGAGGCTTTCGTATTAGGTTTAGCGTGATTACAGCCTGATCAGGCACAGAGTTATGCCTGATTCAATTTCTAATCGGGACGTTCCTCTCACACTTCCCCCCTCATCGACCTTGAGGCCGAAGTTATTGTGCATATTTTATTAATAATTTAACTTTTTTTCAAATTTTGAACCGTGAAACTTATCATAGGGATCGAGCTCTGCGGTTTCTCCTCGTTGTTGTTTGTAGGGCTTGAAAAACTATTATTTTTTCTGCCCACAACCAGACGTGGGGTTGTAAATGTATACAACAATGTATTTACCGTAATTTTCGTGACACCTTATTTTCTCCTCCTCTCGAAATTCGTTCTCTATCTTTCGACATTATTCAACTAAGAGTTTCGAGGGTTCCCCGTTGATTAATACGTAATTCGGATGCGATAAAAAAAAAGAAAAAGAAAGAGAGAGAGAAAGAGAGAGAGGAGATCGATGCGAAATATGAAAATCGTGTGTACGAACAATCAGTGAAAAAAGAATTCGGTGAAATTTCTCAATTTGCTTAATTTTTTTTTCTTCTCTTTGCGAGATCAAAATATAATTTCGTTCTTCGACTTCGTCCGGTGAGAAATTTCATCGATTTCACGTGCCAAGATGTATGCGTGAACAAATAAAAATCGTCAACAATGCTATACAAATGACGCAAATAACTAAAGGAACGATCGAATAATAAACGAAGGAAAATGAAAGTAATCCAAAAAACATGAAAATAAATCTAGTTCGAATGTTTTTTCCCAGATCGATGACAGATTGCTCAATCGAGGAACTACAAAAACCAGGATATCTTATTATACGTAAATACATACTCGCATACGTGTACAAATATTTAGAGAAAAAAAAACGATGGAAGAGACTGCGAAGAAAATTTCGAATAAATTTTCTTCATTTTCACACAAATTCTCGATTTGAAAATTATTTACACGCACACTCATATGTATTTACACATAAATAAATAGTATACAACTAATCGTATAAAAATGAAAAGAGTGAAATTGAAATAAAAGAGAGCTAAATTCGGTGATTAAATTTCAGGCTTTGGTGGACGGGTAGACCTTGCAATTTATGAATCGAAATATTCGTTTTCATGTAAATATGAATATATAATATTTATATATAATGTATATAATATTTAGAGAGGAATAGGAAAAATTACGAACACAGACATATGAATATACACATATGCGAGAGCATATTTGTATATTTATATGAAAAATTGTAAAAAGAGACAGCTGAAAAAAGAGTCAGGATAGACAGAGAGATATCGCAAGAAAGTATCGAACGGGGGCAATTTTTTTTGCTCGATCATTTCTTCTAAATTATTATCGTCAATTGAAGATTGCTCATAATGGATTTTATTTTTTTTGTCGCTTTCGTAAAATCATTTTTACGGAAGATTTTGAGAGTTGAAAAATTTGAAAAATTATCAAATAAGAAATGGCGACTCAAAAAATGAAAAAAAAAAAAAAACAGTGTGAATACACGTACGGAAAATTTGTATGCAGCGATATATATAGAGAGAGAGATAGATAAAGTGTGATTAACATTATATGTGATAAAAAAAGAAATATCCCATATGTAGATCGTTTTTTAAAGAAATTTGACAAATGTATAGAGAAGAAGGGAAAAAATAAATAAGAATTTATATGAGAATGGTAAAAGCTCTCGTAATAATGTGGCGATTTGTAGATAAAATCGAGCGACGCTTTCTTACCATCTGTCCGTGCGGCGTGTAATGGAAACAAAAAGAGAGAATAACGTTTTTTGTATAAATAAGTCTAATTTATCCTTCCTCGCAGATATTTATCGGGGCGTGGGAAAAAAGATTTTCTTGTCTCGAATCATATTAAAATGCAAACAAATTTTGTTTCCAATTTCACTTATTGAAGTACACGAATAACGTGAAAATCGTAAAGTACGATTTTTCATCGAGATTGAAAAATAATTAACTCGAGCTTGATAAAAAATATTACGGGGACTGGCAATATTGTTTTTGATTTCAGAATTTGTTTTTTCGATAAAAATAATTGAAAACGGACGTTACCTTCCTCGAGGGCGTCATCACCGTCGCTCATAAGCTCGTCGTCCGAGCAAATATTCAGCACGTTAACCAGCATTTCCGTAACTGTAATGAGTAAAAAGTTGAAAATTCTCCACCAAAAATCTTTACGAGATATTATTTAATATTGATGAAAACCATCAGTTACGAAGTGTAAACGAGAATTTTCAAAAACGGAAATACATTTCGACGGTTCTAGAACTCGAATTTTTTAAAAGATTTTTTCTTAAAGGGTTTCGGTAGTGAAAATGCAAATGATCAGAATTAGATGAAATTTGGACAGAATTTTCTTCTATGAAAAATTTGAGAGTATTTTTTTCAAAATTTTCGTCCTTATATTTATAGAGTACTAGAACAACAAAAATATGCTTTTTAGACAATTGTTCCCCAACGATGTGGATGAAAAATTAAAAAAAATTAGTTCTTAGTTATTTGAAAAATTATCATTTTTCAATTTCCTATATGTGTTTAACGTGCGTTTGTCTATATTGTGGTATCGAAACCTCTTAAATTAGTAAAAAACATTAAATAAAATGATATATAATTTATTTATCATGAAACAGAAATGAAAAGTAAATACTAACCCTTTTCACCTACAAATGGCAAGGACCACGTGAATACGTCCATGAAATTGGGCAACCAGTAAGGATGTGGCGAACAATTAAATTGCCTGATGTTCATCACGTTGTTTTCATACTTGAGCACGGCCGCCTGCAGCGAATAAATCGAATGTCGAAAAATATTATTGTGGTTCAATTATAGAATTAAAAAGGAAAAATAAAACATCATATCGAGCATTATTAAAAAAAATGTATTGTGATCATTATGAAAATGATTCGTAGTCCAATATGAGGAATAATGAAGGGAAAAAATTTCACTCGCGGTGACACCTTGTGATTTTTCTCTACGGATTCTCTACCTCAATATTGAAAAGTTCAGCTCAAAAAAAACGGTGATACATTCTTTTTGATCCAAAGAACGGCGATACCGTCAAATGTTTTAAGGGCATTGGCAGTCACGTGACCACCCAGATTTCGTAAATTACGAATTTATCAATTAATAAATGAAATGTCATCAAAAATTGGATCAGAGCGTCGTTCCTTTGGATCGAAAAGAATGTATCACTGCTTTTTTGAGGTGAATGTTTCAATATTGAGGGAGAAATCCGTCGAGAAAAAATTTCACTCGCGTTAACACCTTGTAATTTTTCTCGACGGATTTCTCCCTTAATATTGAAAAATTCGGCTCAAAAAAGCAGTGATACATTATTTTCGATCCAAAGAACGGCGCTCTGGTCCAATTTTTGATGAGACTTCACTTGTTACAATTAGTAAATATGTTATTTCCGGAATCTAGTAACTTTTGGTTTCCATTGCTCCATTCCATCGAATAGAATGCAAAAAATAAAAGACTGTCTTTGAAACTACATAATACAGGTGGTAAAAAGACTATCTTTGAAAATATATGTGAATATGAAAAAATGAAAAGACTGTTTGAAACGAGTGATTATAAAAAATCTTGCGGCTAGTTGCTCTGCAATAGCTAAACAATGTTTAATTAACAAATCATTGCCTTTCTTATTGAAAGTTTTGACTTGATTAATTCAAATACTCGTCAATTACTCAAAATTTATCAACGGTTTTCTTTTTTTTTTCCTAAATTTAAAATTAAACAATCATGTATACCGTCTGCCACGAAGCTCCTCATCTTCAACGTGTCTCATAAAAATTTCACTGTAATAATTTTTAAATATTTTTTGACGAGAATTTTTTATAAAACCCTTAAAAACATTTCTTACATTTCCTTCAAGTATTATTTTGTCCATCACCCTTTTCTTCTATCGAAAAAATAATTGCAAAAAATGCATGCGTTTTTTAAGCCCTTACGACGGTGTTACCCATAAAATTGTTTGCAAATCCGAACCTTGTTGTTGTAGACGTCGAGGTAGTTAGGAGCGCTAAAGATTGTGATGAGCGATGGGAAGCCCGTTGTCTGAGATTTCCGGTACATCCGATATCCTGCATCCTGTGCCTCGTGTGCCCTAATAATACTCAGAAGGCTGTTGTTCTGGAGAAAGTCGCAGCACGCCGCGTAACTGTAATATTAAATTTTTAATTTATTCATTTTCACGAAACAAAATTTTTTTTCTTCATACAATAAATAATTATGTAGTACCTTCATCGAAATAAAATATCAATTGATTCAAAGAGAAAATATGCACATAAAATTTTGAATTTATGGATATTGACAGCCATTGAATAAATTAATGTAGTTAGATCGCTGGGTCTTGCATAAACCTAGAGGCAAAAAGGGATTCCCTTTTTGCAATGTTTGAAAAAAATAAATTTGATAAATATTAAGATTTTTATCGAGAAAAAGAAGTAAATATGGTGGGTATATTTTACGGAATTTCCACGTTGTCATTTTGTGAATCTTGAAAATTCCCTCACTGAAATAAGTGTACGATTTTCACTGAATATTTTTTTTATCCAACACTAGACGTCAGATCATGTTCAATTTTTTTCTACATATTTTTTACAAAGTACTTGAACATCTCCGTTTTTCTATGAAAATCGTAAGAACCGTTTTTTGGTTATTTTCAAAAATGTATTTTTTTTCACAGCCCTCAACACGCTTTTGAATGATAGAATCGCACAACTTCAACATCGAATAACTAAAAAACTAAACGTCAGAATTACTTTTTTTTAATCGATTTGTAAAATCTTTATGGAAAACATTTTTTTCAAAATTTTCGTAAGAAAACAATTTTTGCGATCGAACAATCTCAAGTTAGATGAAAGTTCCTTATCCTTCTCATATTACATATAATGAAATAAATAATTATAAATATACATTCAATTGAAAAAATTCGATTTTCGATCAATCGATATTTTTTTCTGTATTTTCATGATACGAGTTCGATCACGTACAGCACTCGAAGCACTCAGAAAGATAGAAAAATCATCAACCTGGATTTCAATTCAGGATGTGAATTGTTATTTGATGCAAGCGACCCTTTGGTTTTTTTTACTGCGAGCGCTCGAATAATGTGAGTTTATAGGGTCAGTCGTCTTTCTAGGCAACACTCGATGGGTGATTGAATCGTTGAATTCGCAGCGAAACACTCGATCGCTCGTAAAAACGAGCACCGAGAAAATTGAACGTTTTTCTTCTTTATCTATTTTCTCGATCACTTTTCTCTATATCACGTTCTTCCGGTAAAACGCTCTCAGACGTTTCTTATTTCGCTCAAAATCGTAAACGTTTGACCCTCTACATAGTGATATCTTATTATCGCTGAATTTCATTTTTTACTGTTTGCTCTTTTCAGAAAATTTCAGCAAGATTTGTTCAGGCTCAATTTCGAAATTGAATTTATCAATGCTAAAATGTAGCACGTACGAAAATTTATTCTCATGCAAAATTTATCTTACATTTTAGTAACACTTTCCATTGAAAAGCGAAAATCATTAGAACGATTGAAGTGCGAGAGAATAATCAAAACTTTTGGTAAAACTTCTCCCAATTTACTTCAACAAATAATTTCGCAATTGCATCGATAAATTTCACCTCGCGAGCTCGAATGTTGCACGTACAATATTTCAATTTCAATTACAAGCTGTATCGAAACAAAAAAATGCGAATAAACGATGCATCGAGCAATTGTCGAAACTTGTTTTAAAATTCATCCAAATTGAATTCAACGAATAAATCATTAACTGTCATCGACAGAGAGAGAATATTCTTTACAGCAAATGGTATTCTTTCGACAATTAAATAAAATTGGTATTATGCAACACCTAAAGCAAATATTCCAACCTACAAATTATTTTACAGCATTTTATTTTCTATTTTATTATTGAATCAGAAGTTTGCAAATCTGCATTATGCTTAAATTTTAAAAGTTTCAATGTGATGCTCGGTATATAATTCGAGTAAACGCAGCGCGTGTATTGCAATGGGGTAAAAGTTTTTTATGCAGCTAATTTCCCCAGGGATGTGTGAAATAACAGGAGAATAGAGGGATAGATTCGTTTTCCTTCTCTCATTTCTCTCGTATCGAATGTCCTGGCATGATATAGTCCTTTTCCACCCCCTTCCCCCTCTCACCTGCTACGATTGATAGGATCTACTTTTTCGTTCTCTCCTTCGGCTCCTTCTAATTGGAACGACTCAAGAATTTAAGAGCAACGTTCGATTGCTTCTTGCCAATTCGTATATCGAAAAATTCAATCATTTTAGCCAACTTTTTATTGGAAGTTTTTCATTCTGGTGCATTTTGATTTACGTGTATTTTTTACATTATTATTTCCTAGATTCGAAAGTATTTCTTACGATCCAGATCTTACTAAATTCTTTTTTATCGGTAGATTTGAAATGAACTTTGTATCATTGTTTAATTAAATTGAAAATGGATTTTTTGTCATGATAAAAATAAATTAAACAATGTATTGTATTTTTTATGATTACTTTACTGGATCGGAAAGCATTTTTATAGGTTTGGATAGTATGAAAATTTTTTTCATTAAAAACTTTTATTTTTATGAATAAAAGTGAATATTGATATAAGTTTGTGATTACAATTCTCTGAGAAATTTTGTTCGTTTTTTTTTTTTTCGTGTATGCTTTCATCGAGACGATCTCGCGTATATGCGAAGCTGATATAGAACATGATGGAAAAATGCACTCTAAGGCTGCGACAGGGTGTTTATGGTCGATCAGCGTGCTTACACACGTATCGAGGTCGCCCGATGTTGCTGATAATGACGATGATTCGTCCCGGGCCACGCTACACGGCGTCATTGTAATTTATAAACGGTCGAACTACTCCAGAAAAATTCTTATCGCTTGAGAAGCTTGAACGTGTATAAAATTATCCATCGATAAAACTTTATCCCCGCCGGGTTTGAAAAAAAAAACAACTCTTAATAGCATTTTAATTTTTTCTTAAACATTCACCTTTGTTGTGCTCGTAATACGTAACTTATTTGATAATCTAAATCAACTTTGTAAATTCTGCACTTCATCGTCACAATTTAATTTATAGAACGAAATGGATTTTTACTATAATTTTTTATTTGATCAATATAACAATTATTGATTGAGTTGAATTCTTTTTCTTTAATGTGGTTCGGTAAAGAAGCAACTGCGATCAGAATATCATAAATATTTGCCGAGATGTTCTTAATGTATAGTTGTCGTGCAAAAGTAATTGTGTCAGGATTTCTTGCGAATTTGCACAAGTCTTGTTTAATATGACCTGCATACGTGTACCAAATTTTAAGAGGTTTGACGACGTCGATACTGGCATATTTATTGTTAAAAATCACGATTTTCAGTTCTCTCCCATAAGAAAACATGTTAAGTATTGTGATTTTCAATCCTAAATATCTTGACTTCTAGATGATGAACCAACTTGAAATTCTATATAACTCTTTTTGGTAATACAAAGAAGTTTCCATTAGTTTTTTAAAAGAATCAAACTATTTTGTTTTTTATGATTTTTTTACGATTGTAATAGTTCAAGGTTATGTTATATGACCTTGAATTTCGAGTATGTTATTCTTGAATCAATATGCAACAACTTTTCTTGATATACATAAGCTCAAGAACCGCTTATTACGGAGATACACTAAGAAAAAACTTTTGATTTGACTGTACCACGACAACTACCTTAATCTTGGAATACCATTCATCATCGAACTATTATAAGAATGTTCTTGCGGAGCCTGTGACTCAAACCAGCAACTGAACATGTAAAATTAAGGCATATTTCATCAAGTGAAATTATTTTAAAGATAATTCGTTGAGAATTGGCGTTGACGTTCTGTGACATTATATTGGACAGTGCGCAAAATTTCTAGAAGCTTCACCTTATAGAAATCGAAATAAAATATACAAAATCAAGTCTCTCAACATGAGCCCTTATTAGGTGTATTACAAAAAGTTGCAATTTTCAAAAGAAAATATCTCACCTTCTAGACGGTCAACCTCGTACAAATTTCAGCAAAATTCGCGTATTATATTTGTCTCGCTATACGCCAAATTTCATTTAGAAATCTTTAAAAACAACTTTTCCATGAGACACGCAAGAATCTCCTCAATAAGAATATTCACGCATACGAACATTTTTTGGCAATTTCTGTTTATGAATTTAATAAGGATCAACATTGTTTCCATTTTTTATTCAAATCTGATCATCTTTCGGTTAATCCCTATCTGTTCTACGCGTTAATTTCTTATGTCGCCTGCCATCTGTACCGAAACGCCTTAAATATTTAATATTTTTCAAAGTTACTTGTTAATTATTTGGATTTGAATTGATTGTAAAAATTCTAAATAATGAATGCGGCGAAAGTCGATCGTAGAGGTTTCGCAGAAGCCCAGGAAAATCGCTTTGCCGAACGAGGAAACGTTAACACCGATGCTCGGAAGGTTGAGAAGAGGAAGAGGAAGAAAGAGCAAAGAAAGTGACAAGTGAAATATTCTGGTGTGTGTATGAATCCGAATCGATATTACGAAACTTTCACAGACACACCACTCTCGAGACAAGAACTCGCACTCGCTAAACTCTGTCCTAGAAATTTGCTAGTCCGTATTTACAACTTTTACTTTCGTCCCGCTTTTTTTTCGAACTTAATCCTTGCACGAATTGAAATGCTATAAAACGAAATAAAAGGAAAGATTGACATCAGTCATTGACGCCGAATAAGATTCAAAAAATGACAAATTGATTGACATATGTTTCAGACTCTATTGTTATTATCATCATTATTATTATATTGTTTTTTCATTGACAGACCTTATGAACTATTATATTTACACAAATTTTTTTTTTTCTTTGGCCTGACAACGAGTCAGCTACTGCAGTCCTTCAGCTCTTGAACTCCTATTTACTATGATTTTAGCTGTTTTGTTTGTTAAAGATTCGTCACTTAAGAATAGTATATATTGTTGGAAGTATTGTTATAATGGGTGTTTCATTGATACGTGGCATATATCTTAATCTTCATTTTCAAGATTCACGACAATTTCATATGAGTACGAGTAAAATTTTCTCACATTTTGAGATATAGTTCGGAGGCGTTTTAAAGTTGGTTATTAGCAAATCTGTTATTTAGTATTTTTGATCTGCCTGTGAACGAAGTTATTTTGATTTTTTGGTACAGTCTAAATTGCTTGGGACTCTATTTTTTAAAGTAATTTGTATTTTCTCGCATGGAAAATTTTGCATCGAACCGAATTCGCGGTGCAAGGTTTTTTTTTCTCAACGTAAGAAGATTCGTGTAGTAGTTTGAATTTGAAATTCTTCCGGTCTTCGTGGACACATTCTCGCATCGCTAATCTCATTTTTCTCATTAAGCTTCGTAGCATTTTGTCGAATTTGCATCGTAGAACTTTCATCTCATGAATTAGGTTGGCCAACAAAATTTACGTATATTTGAAGGATAATTGGACTTTCCAAAGTCGCTTTTGCGTTCAGAGATGCATGAATTGACAATTGTCAGGCATTATTATCACGACGAAGGAAACGTGTCGAAATTGGCAACGGTGTATAAACAGTTCGAAATTTATAAAGCATTTTACCATTTTATATCCTTTTTATATAACAAGATTGGGAAGAACATTAAATAACTGATATTTTATTCATAAATTGCAATTTACGAAAATGAATAGTCCTTTCTTAGATTGCCGCAATTTAAAAGAAAGGATTATTCAAGTTTTACGAGAAGGGGGGACGGTTTCGAAAGAAAAGAATGATACAAGCGATTTGAGGTGATTTTTGTAGCGGAAAATAATGTGGACGAGGAGACAGACGAGCGAAGAGACCTCGACGGAAGGGAGAAGAAAATTGCCAACATTCGTAAGAGAGCTGCTTCAGTCGGGGGTTCGTATAAGAGCTGGGACGAAGGAACGCGTCATCAGTTTCGCACGATTATAACTGACCTCGCCCAACGAGCGTGAGAAATATTCGTGCCAAGGCGAGGCAAGGTCTCCATTTTATAACACACGATGACATTATTATATCAGACCACGGAATTCGACTACAATGTCTTGATTATTCTTCAGCATTATTGTGAATTATCAAAATCAATTACTATAGATATCATTCACAAAACACACATTTTGATGGCAATAAAACATACATTATAAAATGAAAATGCGTTTTTCCTAATTATTCTTTTAAGGATGGAAACGTTCATTTAAAAATCATAAAAAATTGCTGAAATTTTGGCACATTATTTGTGAATATGTTTAAAAATTCTCTTCCAAATTTGGAAATGATTGACTGAATGATTTAAAAGATATTTAATTCTCATGTCGTTCCAATTTAACGTTTTGTGTCCAATGGAAAGTTTGCAAATTTGCTTTTAAGGTAGTTCTATAAATACAGTCAAATCAAACAAGGGTGTCTTAATTTATCTCTGTACCATGCGATTTTTGAGCTAATGTTTAATAAGAAAAGTTGTTGCAAATTAATCCAAGAGCAACATACTCAAAAATCAGGATCACCGAACATTGAGATGCTCTATAGGTATAAAAAAAATGTTTGCAACTTTTTTAAACTAAAGGAACCTTCTTCAAAGTACTAAAAAGAGATATGAAAAATTTGAAAACGTTTCACGATCTATACAAGTCAAGATTTTTAACAAATAAATACCTCAATATCTACGTGGTAAATCTTCTTAAAATTTGGTATACGTATGCAGGTTATATCAAAAATGATTGTGCAAATTTTCAACAAAATCTTAACAAATCAAAAAAATATAGAACTACCTGAAAAATTATTCAAAACATAAATTCTTATTCATATTTGTTTTCGACTATCGGCATATGTGAACAATGTAGTAGTGATAATGAGTTTTATTTGCATAACTTATCCGGTTTTTTATAAAACATTTTTTAACATGAATACACAAAATTAAATAAAAAACATTTCTCTCTAGTCATATACATACGACAAAACAAATGTTTTATACTAATCTGCCATTCTGCGCAATAATCTCTTTTTAACATTTTTTATGACCTTCTTATCTTCCTCATTCTTCCTGTTCGTCGTGGTCATCACACATATTCTTCTATTTCAATTTTCCTCCCCCTTGTGTTTTTTATATATATTTTGTACTTCTTGGGAAAATTTACACAAACTTGTATTTAATTTCTCCTTTAAAGATGTTATAAGTTTTTCTTCTATTTCTGGATACGTACTATTTTCTCCAGTCCATTCTTCTACAAATTTTTTGGTATCTGTTGACAAGCAATTTCTCATTTGTTCACATTATCAAATGCTCCAGGTTATCTTCTACATTCCTACAAATTCTGCAGGTCTAGTCCTTAATTCCTTTCTTACCCTCCTTTCCATAGTTCCCGCATCTTATTTTAGCCCATACTTCCTTATCCTCTCCTTTTACATCTTTTTCGCTCCAATATCTTCACGGTTCCATTTCATTTCCGATTAGGTGCTTATATTTACAGTTGTAAGATAATTTTTTTATATACCGCAAGCACGTTTTCCTAACTTTTTCGAGCGTCTTTTGGCGACGACAATGTCGTCCTCAAAAGTCGCTCGAATAAGCGAAGAAAATGCGCTCTTGGTATATAAACTATTGTGTGGATCTTGGAGACGAGGGCTCATAAACTCCTTGCACGATGTTTACAAGACTCAGCTACGACTCGTATTGTAAACATCGCGCGCGGAGTTATAATTCGCCCTTGCTCGTCTCCGCGGTGCACAATGTACTATTATTCAGTCGTATTCATTCTCAATCGTTTCTTTTTCTAAATTTTTCAGCCCTCTGTCGATATAATCTCTTTAATTATCTCCTTATCACGTTTCTTATGCGCTCAGTCAACTTTTCTATTCCGAACTGTTTTACAACTTTTACAAAGTCTTTTTCCCATTTTGACGGCGAGTTGTTGATAATGCATCTAATTTCTTCTTTGAGCCACATCTCAGGCCATCTACTGTTTTCCATCTCACAAATAATTTTTAAATATCTTGAAGCCCTTTCTCTGATTCTACATTCGAAGGTCACAATTCCCAGCTCTGTTCTCAATACATGAGTTGTCCCATTACGACGCGCAGCTAAATATTTTGTGTTGTTCATTTATCTTTATTGTGACTGTTTTGATTTCCAATGGCGAAAAAAACGTCGATTAAAAAAAAAATCAGTGGAGTAACAAAAAACAAATCTAATTTCTTTTTTTTACATATCTGTTGTTAAATTTCTCATTACTTTTGAAATTTCTCATTCCACTTTTCACTCAACTTGGAGGTCACTCTCTATAATTTCCTCAGAGACATTGTGGACTTCAATTTTCGTTTATACTTCTAGAGGATGTTCTATCTTTCTATCGATATAACCACGTGCACGCACACATGCACGGTTTGCTTCTTTATATATGCGTCTTTCTGTTCTTGACAGTTTCAAAAGCGTCCGAGGAATCTGAACAATGCTAATATTCTACGCTCTTCAACTATCCTTCCGAAAAGATCGACAGACTATCCAGTCAAGACACTCGCTCGATTTTGTTCCACTATATTTTTTTCTTGGATGATTATTCATCATATATTCATTAATCGAACCAATTTTTCATTTTTCAATTGTTATTTGAAATCCTACTCACCTGTAGAAATAAGAACAACCCCTGACGCTGTTGTGGGAAAAGTGTTCGGCATTTTTCTCATTTCCAAAGTCCTCAAGAGGGTCCGACCATAAGAGATCACACATTGGTCCGAAAGCCGGAGGCTCTTTGAACCTATCCAACTGCGAACATTCAGAAAATGATTTTTTTACATCCACAGTGAAATATTGCAGGTAGGTAATTTTATCTGAAAATATTTATATAAATGGAAAAATGTATGGTTAAATTAATTAAGACAAAATAGATTTAAACATGTTATTTATTGAATAAAAAACTTGTCCCACGAAGTCGTGACGATTTGTACTCCAGTTCAGAGTAAATGTTGGCTCTCTCACGGAGCTTATCCCTTCTATTTTTCTCTCTGGTGTGAGCAAATATAACCAGGAACTAATTAGTCCGCACACAGCAAAGTACACAGCATCGTCGTTGCCTAGGAGTCATATATGTGGTGTGCTTCTCGTTATTTATAAACGTGATTTGTATCTCAGTCCATATCTATGTTTGCGCCAGCATGCACATGGATATATCGTACACATTTAGCTTAGATTAAAGGTGTTACAAAACGACATTATACGAAATTACCAATAGCTTCATTACAGATTTAACGTCGTAGTAGTCGGTTGGATCCAAGTGTAATCATGGCCAAATAGATAATAAAAGATCTCGTTGAAGTTAATTTGTTTCACTCGCATTCGTAGTTGGTTTATCATTGTTTCTTGTAAAGACATTGTTTTTACTGTCTTCAATAAAGACCACGGTTTCCAGAGAACAACGATTCCAACGGTGTAAACCGCAATGAAAAGTTCAACCACGATACCGAGCGTCGGAAAAGTCTCTCTCACTTCGGGGGAAAAGTTCTCCCGTCGAAAAGGGTCGATAAAGTTCGGACTCTCAATGCTCTTCGCGCTCGTTACGGTCGCGGTTGTATTATTGCTCGGGAAGCGATCAGAATTCTGGCGAATTCGGAGACCGCGCTCAGAGCCGCTTTTGCAATAAACTAAATTCGCGCGGAAACTCCACCCGTGCGATTCGGTCGACTTATAAGAGGTACCGCGTGGATAATTAAACAACCGGAGCGCAATTGGGTTTACGAGACATCGAAATGGCCCAAGTTTGCCATTTCAGTTTGTAGGGTGAATATCGTGTGGAAGTTATTCCCGTGTTTTCGAACAAACACACGGATTATACCATGGAAAGTATATTTTAATCATCGGAATCTTGGCCATTTTATTCTCGAATTTTTCAAAATCCTAGAAGAAGCATCTTTTTTTTCAAGTGACTCTTTCCCATTGAAAGTTGTAGCATACCGAAGAAAAACTTTGCTGTGCCGGGCTTTCGCCGCCATTTCGAGTTTTTCAGAAAAATAAAAACTGCATTAGTGAAAAAGCAGGAAAGTATATTCGCTGCAAAGATAGAAGGATCCTAGCGCTGAGTCTTTGAAGAGAGAGTCCGACCCGGCCCTTGTTCTGCATAAAACGTATTTCAAAAGTGGCGCATCCACCTCATTTCCTTAATGGAATGTTTCGCTCGGAGAAAGAATGATAAAAAGCGAATAAACTTCGGATAGTATAAACGGAAATAAAGATGCATCATCTTTTACGCGATTAATAAAAGCTCTTGAATTTTTTTCCTTGTACAATTGTCGCACAATTGCTCCCAATGAGTGCGCAAATTTAAAGTTGTTCTCTGATTGTACTGATCCGCGAGATGGCGTTGTTCTTCGGTTCACTGGTACATTGTTAATCATCAAAGGGCTTTGCGTGTTTGTGATAGAATAAGAAAGTTTGGTTAAAGGGAGAGAGAGAATTGGCGAGTATATTAGAAGATTTTAGGTTTAGGTTCTGGAACAAGATAGCTTGATATCAAAGCGGTTCAGCACTACTTCCCTAGGTTCAGGGCGGAAGACTGGACTACCCGTGTGACAGGAAGTACGAGTCAGCCGCAGCACACACGGGAAGATACACATTGCCTCCGAAAGGGTGGAAATGGGGTTGGATCCTGCTCGTACGAAATGTAGATTGATGCTTTTGGGGAATTCTCGAGGCATATTGCAATTACGTGACGAGACTAACAGACGGATCTGTACATGTTATACAGATTTTCGAAGCAAATGCCTATGGATATACCTAGCGTGTCGTGTACACGCGAAAGTCGAGTAATTCGACATCGCAAATGTATTGCAGCAAACGTTTGTGTTTACAGGAAACAACGCGATGTTCTCAAAATCATTAACCACTCATGAGTTTAAATTGGATACATCGTAGCATCTGTATTGAATTCGTTTAAATAATATCAATAAGATTGAAAGAGGTAATAATATGAAATTTACTGGTTCGATGTTTAAAAACATCCAGCAATTGTAATGTTATTTGATAAGGAACAATACGAAGGAAAAAAGATTGAATTGATTCTGAAATGTTTCCTTCTTGGTTATTGAAGGTGTAACGACAGATTTACAGAAGAAAGGTCAAAAGTTTAGAGTGTAAGAACAAGGGGATAAAAGGAAGACTAGATTTAGTGTAAATCAAGTTTAAAAAAGAAACGAGAAAGTAAAAAACGTTGATGTGTTCATAAGGTAAGAAAAGCTGCTCCTCATTCTGCGCAAGATATTAGATAAAATGAGAAATAGAGCTTCGGCTCTTGTCTCTGACGAGTTTTATCAAACTGGAGACCCAGAGGCAAGAGGGATACGCAGAAAGAGATAGAGATAGAGAGGATGTTCAGCGAAAAGATAAATGTTCATGATGAAGAAGCTGAGCGGGAATTGCGAGTTTTGCAAACGGACAACCGGAAGACGAGCCAGAACGATGGTAGGGTGTGGAAATGGCTGAGGTTACAAAAAGCCAATAGTTCCGACATTCTGTATTCATATCACCATACCGACGGTCTGGCAAAACCTGATGCCTCCATGTGCTCGCCATCGGAATAATACATGGGTCTTAGACGAGCTATACTAGAATAGTCCTTTAAACCAAGTCGATATAGATCTTCCACCTTACATTTTAGAAAAGTCAAATTTCGGATGATGTGCAGACGCCACCTGAATTTAAACAGCTATAAACATATGGCATTTACTCCCTGATGCTTTACTGGTGCTTTAATTCGCAATGCCTTCATTTATGAAGTAGAGTTCTGGCGCTGTGGGCATGAACGCTTCGTTCACTATTCCAAGTGGTCCGTTTAAAATTGTTTTAGGAGCAAATTCATAAATAGAAAATACTGTCTTAAAGCAGGAGTTTAAATGTGTTCAGGTGGACTTAAAATTTATTGTTCCTACATGTTCTCTACAATGTTTTAATAATTGTTGATGTTTATAATATTTCAAAAAAGAATAATAAATTAGGTTTGAAAGCAAAGTAATTAATTGGTTAATATGATCATCTTTGAGGTACCGATAGTTGTGGATCCATGGTCGATCTTAAGTTTTGGCGGTCCTACAAGTTAAGCAGTATTAGGCAATATTAGGATGGGTCACCAAGTTCAACATCGTTAACAAATCTAAAAAAAACATCACCCGATGTATCCACATCCCACATGGATTTTCCACAGTTCTCTCGTGACCATGTGCGAATGCGATATCACAATTAAATCCACTGTGGATGCAATTGGAGGGAATTAAGGGAAAAAGGGGGAAACAAAGGAATAATATGGAACTGGGATTTGCAAAAGCCTAGAGCGGGCGTACCAGTTGGAAACCTCTAACCTAATAATCTTCGAGGTTGTAAAGACTATTTAATGGCAACTTGTAAATGTAAAGATATGACAATTGTTTGCGATTCTTTGTTATATTGAAAAGAGAGTGTTTTTCCATTATGAAAAATCTGCACAAAATGCAAGATCGTAGAATGTAAAATGTATAGAAAGTGGCATGTTAACGCGTATCATTTAAAAGACTCTGAAATGTTTTTCATGATTCAAAGGATCACATTTCTTTATAAATACTTAAGATTTCCGTTGAACGTCAAGAGTTTCGAAAATGCGAGTAAAAGGATGCATGAAAAGCTTGAAAAATATGATAGAGAACGCGAAGAGCGAACAAATGGGAAAAGTAAAAAGAGAAGAGAGCACGTGTAGGAATAATGGTAGAAACAGTACAGAAGATCATTCTTTTTTTTATTCGTCCTTTTCCCTTCTTCTTTTTCGAAGCCACACCTCTACTCTCGGAAAGTACATTGTGCAGTCTCGCAACGAGGAAATTCTCTCTCCGAGGCCGTTATGCGCGGATCGGTATGAGTGAAGGATTCTCAAGGGGAATCGGTCGAAGAGGAGAAAAAAAGCACGAAAGCTCAGGATGCACGTAGCGTGTGCTTTTCCACGCTCGCGAATATAAAGATTCTGAGATGAAGGAGTTCGTGAGGGAAAAGAGAAGAAAGAAAAGTTCACCAATAAGAGAGGAACGAGGAATACACAGAAAATGTCGTTTTCCAGGATATAACGTAGATAATGTAGATATACAGGATATGCATTGGTAGAAGCATTTCGAAAGATGTGTGCAAGCTTATGGCTTAGCTCTTCTTCGAACGGAAATACGCGGAGAGTGGTAAGAGGCTGAAACTCGTGCCAGAATGCAGCTTTGAGAAAACTTACGTGTTTTTTTTCTCTCACTCTCATGTTCGTTTCTATCGTTTTCGTTCTCGTCATATAAAAAAATGTATCAAAATTCTATCTGGATTCCTGCGAAATTCTGGATCATCTCTTTGTGCGTTGAAAAATATTTTTTATCTATCACTGCTCTTAGCGAAAAGAGGATTAGCTTTGGTCAAGTGTAATATTTTCCAATGGAATATATTCATGGGTGTCATTTGAGATGTATTGAGATGTATTTATGCAACAAGCATAAATGCTTGTTTAAGCTCTATAAATCGAGACGAAAATGCGCGTATGAAGTCTCTAATCTTGATAGGATATTCGCGGAATATTTTGAATAAAAAATTGTTCTCTCTCAACTACCCATAGAGATAACGATCAGGGCTGTACATTGTGATTTTCGACTGAAAGTACTTAAAAGTACAATGAAATGTTCAAGAGAATTCGTGTTTTTCTGGTGTAAATATAAACATTTTATAAATCGACAGTCGTAGGCCCGTGGTCGATGTGGAGTTTCGGCGGTCCCACAAGTTAAGCTGCATTAGGCGCGGCCAATACTTGGATGGGTGACCGCCTAACTT
>JAPYYX010002039.1:0-31311 GCA_030522605.1 Cremastinae sp. B BG-2022a
ATGTGAGAATCTCAATCCTTATAGTCCAAGGAATCCGTGAATTTTTTCAGATTGCCGAAAAATTCAATCTAAATACATTTTTTCTTCACTTTACGAAAGTATGGTAACCATTTCTCAAAAGATTCTATAGCTTTTTCCACCTTTCATGCAATTTTAGACAAATTCATTCTCACTTGTTCAGTCAGCAATGCCACATCAAATTTCGCTATCGAGGTACTGACATATTCTTTACTGCCAGAAAAATTCCATTGCTAAAGTTCATTTTGATAATTATGACGATACCACCTTAAGAACTGAAATTTAGAAGATTCGCAAATGTTTTTTTGAGTAGCTCAAATTTTCGAAAAATAATCGCACGTTGCGCCGGATCCATAAAACAACGGCGAGTGGAGGGACGTGCACGGTGTGTATTTTGCGGCGAGGCAAAAGTGAGTAAAACCGTCTCTTGGCAGAGAGCATGAATGGGAAGTCTTGGGTGTGGGAGGGGACGATAGTGCCGGAGTTGAGTGAAAGAGAGAAGGGCGAGGAAGAAGGGGGGAAGAGTTAGCAAGGCACACACAGCCAGTTAATTATCAGAGATAGAGTCATTAGGCGGCAAACCACTAACCAGTCTTTTACACACACACGAACACACGTCCGAATGCACATAAACGAGATAACATTTTTTTGCATTACACTCGATTTGTCGACCTCTTCCTTTTTCCCTTTAAATATTTATCAATTCTCTCGATCATCGGCATTTAATTCTTTGAAAAACCATTCGACATGTCATCGATGAAGAAAATCGATGAACAAAAAAAAATCAGAATCAATAGAGAAGGAAAATTGGGTCACGAATAATTCAACAAATTATTCTTGATTCAACAAAATGTTTTCTAAACGAATTCATTAATTCCTTATTCACGTCGAAATTTAATAAAATAAATTTAAAAATCAAATTTAAAAAAAATATTATCTGAAAATGTGCGAATGAATTAAATGTGCCATTATTCCATAATTCTTGAAACAAATACTTATAATTTTATTAAATTTATAAAAAATTCAATCTCTACAGATAAAAATCATCTAATTCGTCACACGACCGTCAAAAGTGTAAATTCATTTAATCCATTCGAAATGTCATCGATGAAGAAAATCGATGAACAAACAAAATCAGAATTAATAGAGAAGGACAATTGGGTCACGAATAATTCAACAAATTATTCTTGATTGTACAAAGTGTTTTCTAAACAAACTTATTAATTCTTTATCCACGACTAAATTTAATAAAATAAATTTTTAAATAAAATTTTTTAAAAATATTAACTTAAAATGTGCGAATGAATTAAATTTCTCATTACTCCATAATTCTTGAAACAAATGCTAATAATTATATTAAATTTATAAAAAATTCAATATCTTCAGATAAGATCATGATAAAAATCATCTAATTCGTCACACGACCGTCAAGAGTGTAAATTCATTTAATCCGAGTTCGAAAAAGGGGTGGTGGTAAGAAAGATAGTGGTGAATCCTGGTTATGGTCTGTACCCTTTTCTCGTGGCTTCATTCCGATCCACAGTCGCGATAGAGAGACGGAAGCTCAAATAAATCGCTCTCCCGCCGGATGTTCAACACGCTGCTAACTTACTCGCGAGAATAATGAGGATTTCTTATTCCACTATCTCAAGCCTTTACCATGTTATAAGCGGAGTCTCTCCCCCTTTCCCCCCTTTTCGGATTATACAATTTTCTATCGTAAATATTATCGCGACCCACGGGAGCCGAGGATGGAAAAAAAGTCCTCGCTGCCCCTTGCCTTCCTTTTTTCCATCCTGAACATATTTTTCTCCGTCTTGACTTATTTTTTTATGATTTATTGCGTCATCCCGGGAGTCTGATATTTTTTTCCTCCTCAGACATTTTCCCCCCTCCTCCTCCTCCTCGCTTCCTTCCACCTTTATCTTCGTCAAATTCACGTAACCGCGATATTATACGTCAGGGAAAAAAAAGGTAACGCCGAGAGAAAAATTCTCGTCGAGACGTTAAAAAAGGAAAAAGGTCTCGCATTATTACAGTATCAAGTGCGCGCACATTTTTTTACATCCACGAGTCGCTTTCACATGATTTCTCTTGGATTTATGTGTCACGAGTTTTTTTATTATTTTCACCAAGAAATCGAGACAATCGTCTTATGAAATTTTTCTAAATTTTATTTCGCATTTGTATATAAAAAAAAAAAAAATTCCTAAAAGTGAATATTTTATCAGACAAATAGACAAGATCAAAATTATCTGTACCAAGAAATAGAGACGATAAGTCTGTCCCCGCTGTCACTTTCGTTTCTG
The DNA here is from genome assembly GCA_030522605.1 of Cremastinae sp. B BG-2022a. NCBI lineage: Eukaryota > Metazoa > Arthropoda > Insecta > Hymenoptera > Ichneumonidae > Cremastinae sp. B BG-2022a. The sequence goes on from JAPYYX010002039.1 coordinate 2,328, forward strand.
TGGAATTCGCATTTTGAAAATATTCGCCGGTATCTCGAAAAAAAATCCGATCGATAAAAATGATCATTTCGAAATGAGGAGGCGAAAAAAATTATTCTTTGTCGTGGAAAGAGCAGCAAAGGCGGCCGCAACAGATGTCTTCGGCGATATTGTCGGGAATGAGAAAAAGGCGTAAAAAGTGAATTGAAAAAATGAGAAGGAAAATGAAATAAAAGTAAAAAGTGAAAAAGAGGGAGATCGAAGCTGGATCGAGCTCGGTGTAGTCGAGCTTATAGAGAGTGAGCTCGAGTTGATGAGCCAAAGATAAGGATCTTTTGGCTTCAACCGGTGACTGTATATTTATACGCGAGAGAAAGAGGAGACAGAAGGACAGAGAGAGAGAGAGAAAGAGAAAAGGAGGAGAGAGAAGGAGAGAGAGAAAGAGAGCCGAGAAAGGAGGAGGAAGGAAGGAAAAGATACGAAGGACTCTCGCAGGAGCTCGAAGATACCATCGAGACGTTTCTCTTCCTCGACCGAGCAAGCAAAATGTCGTCTTGGTCGTCTTCTTCTCCTTCTTACTCTTCGTTGCGCCAAGGACTGCGTGTGTCTACCGAGAAAAACATTTGAAGCTTTTTCTTCCAACAAAAGTAAAAGAATAAAAAAATATTCTCATGTTTCAAAAAATATGCTGCAAAAATTTTGTGACGATATTCACAATATTTTACTCAGATTTTTGACATTTACATATAATGCTCTTCGTTATTTTTCCTCAAAAAACAAAAAAACAAATTGAAAACAAAACCCACAAAACAAATTGTTTCAGAACTTCGATACGAAATATTTTATGTCAAAATATTGCCACAGATATTTACATTCGTGACATTTGCCTTAAACGCCTGGTGTGAGCAAAGTTAATCAGTTTTGATAACGATAATTCTGTTTTCCTTTTTTTTATCCAAAGTGCACACACGATCATAGGTTTTTCTCCCCCTCGCGATGACAAATGTACACACATTTCTCCCTGCCTTATTGACGGATCGGTTTACCAGCGTTCTAAGCAGAAGTCGAATGGGCCGCGCAAGCGATCTTCCCGCCAGGGTGGAGGGAAAGGGGTGCGCGAGCAACCCCTCGAGAATAAACAAGGAGGCCAGGCGAGAGAGAAAGCTTTGAAATCGGCTTTCGTAAACCTGACGCTCAAACGCGAAATATCAATGTAAATTTTCTGCCACTGACGTATCGCGCCAAATTACGAGCCCCTTAATATATATTCTCTCTCTCTCCCTAACGCCCGGGAGTGAAAGCTCAGCAAAAGCTTCGTAATTGAACGCTCCGATAAGACAGTACAAAACGAAAACTGCGTTTACTGGGCTTTGACTTTTGTTCGTTTGTGTTTCTTCGTTATTCCTTTTTTGAATTCTTTAAATATTTTGATTTTAATTTGGGGAGGGGGCAAAATGGGGTACCCCAAAAATTTGGTGAAAATTTGCAATATTTCAAAATTTGATATAATTTAATATCAAATAGTCTTTTATTTGCTAAGAACACTATATTTGGTGATTTAGAAACACATTTAAACAAAAATTAAAACTAAAAATCAATTAACGTAGCAGATCCAAAAAGAACATTTTCTTTGGTAATGTAACACATTTAAGCAAAAATTAAAATAAATCATTAATTAATTACTTGAAATAAGACGTCAAAGCTAATAATAACTTAGCAAATTATGAAAAAAAAAATTTTCGTATTTTTTGGAGAGGTACCCCATATTTTGACCGCTAAAAAAATTTTTTTTTCTCATGAATATTTTATTTCAGTTGAAAATTTTATTTTCTTCCATTAATTGTGATTAAAAAACAAAAGATTCAGCATATTTAAACCCTTAAAATCGGAAATTTTTTTTTTAAGTACCCCATTTTGCCCCCCCCCCAACCCTATATAATAAAAAATGTGATTTCTTTATTTGGATGTAAATTTTGTGCAAAAATAAATCAAATCGGTGATTAGACTGTCACGATCGAGCTATTGAATATTTGCGATCGAGAAGAAATGTTCTCCCTTATAATTTTTCTGAATTCTTTTTCTGCTTGAAAAATCGCCTTCGTAATTATTCACCGTGTTACATACATCTTGGAAATACCGTTTCGTTTCATGAATAAATTATCCTTTGATAAATTACATTTTCAGTGATATGTAATCCTCGGTGCTGGAGATAAAAAATTAATTTACCCGCTTGTGGGGAGTGCGCTTATTCTTTTTTTCGAACTTCCGTTCGAGACGTCATAGACAGGCGAGCTGAGCGCCGGAAGTTGCGATTGTGAGATACACGAACTTTCTCGAGTCGCCTCGGCGCGAGGGATTCTGACAAAAAAAATTAAAGTAATTTTTTTTAAAGATTTTAAAAGAGTCAAAGTCAATAGATAGAAAAATTTTTCTCTTTTGGATATCATTTTACATTAATTTTGAACGAGAAATATATTTATTGTTCGTTATTTTATTTTGAGGATGTCGTTTATTTTTCTTTTGTCTTTTTATTGATTCGTTTGGCCCTCCTCCGTTGCTGCAGTCCCGTTCTCATCCAGAAACTCGTCCGCGAATCGAATGACGGATTCCTCGTTTTTCCAAGAGGGCAATGAACAAGGCTGCCAGAAAAAGAGACGTGGACGTGACCACCAAAAGTTCTCGCGTGCATGACCTCGTCTTCCCAAAGAAATACGCGCTCGTGGATCGAATCTCGAACGGGTTTGTCTTTTTTCTTTATATCGGCGACAATGCTCTCAACGGGCTCGCTGTTTCCGTCTCATCGCAAATGATCAACTTGTCCGCAAATCTTCAGCGAACGTTTTTCGTCTGAAAAACGTATTTTTCTAGCCTACGAGGAGCAACAATTTGTTTGTCGTCTTTTGAACCAAAATTATCTACATTCGAAATGTTTTGTACTAAATTTACAAAATACTTAAAAAATAACTTAGGTACTTAATCGACAATTCATCCTGCGTTATATAATATTCATATGCAAAAAATAAACAAAAATCGCTTATGAAGTCGATTCAATTGAGGAAAAATGAAAATGATGAAAACCAAAAATTTCAGGATTTTGTCATTTTTTGGAAAGCATCAACTTGTGCATCGCAAATGATCAACTTGTCCGCAAATCTTCAGTGAACAGTTTTTGTATGAAAAACGTATTTTTTCAGAAGTGAAAATGATGAAAACCAAAAATTTCAGGATTTTGTCATTTTTTGGAAAGCATCAACTTGTGCATCGCAAATGATCAACTTATCTGCAAATCTTCAGCGAATATTTTTGGTCTGAAAAACGTATTTTTTCAGCCTGCGGAGGAGGAACAATTTGTTTGTCGTCTTTTGAACCAAAAACATTTAAATACATTCCGAAATATTTGTACCAAATTTACAAAAAATAGTTAAAAAATAATTTAGGTACTTAATCGACAATTTTTACCTCATATCCATATGCTAAAATTAAAAAAATCGCTCATGAAGTCGATTTAATTGAGGAAAACTGAAAATAATGAAAACCAAAAATTCCAGGATTTTCTCATTTTTGAAAATTGGTCCGACAAGCATAAAGGAACAAAAATTATCAAATAATCTATAATCCGTATCTGAATCTAAATTACCAAATCTTGAAAATGTTCCAAATATTTTCTATCACCGGAACTCCATGAAAATTCGATTTTCCTCAAATACAAAAATCTCCCAAGAGAACGAAAATCGCTTCGCCGGCATTTATAATGCAGTCGACAGTGAATGCTGTGAACGAGAGACTGGTCGAGTGCGATCTGGCGGTGAGTTTTCTCCGTGTGTTCGATCTCCCACTCCGGGACTCGTTCGGTCTCGTTCTAGCCGGTGGATCGGAGATCCGTGGACCGCGGCAGATAGCTTCGGGTGGCCAAAGTCTGGGAGTCTTCGCAGCGGGGAATATGCCAACGGCCAATCGGGACTCGGCAACGTCCTCGCTGAGACGTTTCATTGGCCGAGGGAGCGCGCACTATCGAGCGGACGAGGCGAAAGCCGCGCCTCGCGGAGGCTGCGCTCCCTCGCGCGCTCTTCCCGTTCCTTCTCTCATACACTCTCTCATATATGAGACAACACACACAAATAAAAATTTCCTACTACACACACATTTTCCTCAACACACGAAACCCAAAACGCGTTTCATCCAAATCGAAAGATCATCGCGGATCCAAAAAATCCTCATATCTCATTGCATTAAACACAAAATTATTTAAACAAATTTATAAAATTACTCATTCATTATTAAACAATTGATTTTTCTAAAAAAAAAATTGTTTGTAATGATCAAAATTGATAGCAAAATTCAAAATTATCAATCGTACCTACGAAAGTTAATTAAAATTAGCAGTGGTAGTTTCTAATGGTCGAGTTCAATGGCGAGTTGCGTACGGAGTATTTTATCGAATTGCGCAAACGCGGCTCCGTGAGCGACGTTGTCGCGGTTCGGCGTCGCCGTAACGACGACGCGCCTCCCCCGGCGTCTCGGGTTCACCCTCGTACGCGGCACACACGCGCACCCCTGATCCATACGGTAGGAGCAGAAATAACGTTTCACGGAGGAGTCTCGGTGCGGTAATAATTCGTGCGGACGCTCGCACGGGGGGATTCACTCGCGGGTAGAGTCGCGAGCGATCGCGCGCAAAACGAGAAACACGCGAGAATCCACGCTCGACTCGGAAAAACCAAAAAAAAAAAAGAATTCATCCCCTTTGGCTCGAGCGCGCCGCGACGGTCAGAAAAAGCGCGACGTTTGTCCTCCCTTTTTTTCCCTCCTCGTTTCTCCCTCCCCGTCGCCACCCTCCGGTGAGCGTCGCCCTCCGAGGAGAAAAATCTCGCCCCTAAAAAGCCGAGTGCGCGCGCGATTTTCTTCATCCCGACCTCGCTGTCGTCCTCCTCGTTCAATTATTCCCCAAGAACTTTACGAGGAATTTGTGTTTGGTGAAGAATAAAGGCCCAGGATTTTTCCAACCGTGTGCAAGTGTGTGTGATCAATTTCATTTTTCATTTTTTTTAAATACAATTTCGGTAAAAATTACGTAAAATAAATAAAAATAAAAATGTCACGCGAGTGGAAGGATCGAGGATCGAGGACGATTTTTCGGGGATTTTTGAGTTAAGAATTTTTGGATAGTTTGTGATCGTGATATTTCGGATTCGTTTCTCGATGGAAGAAAAATGTGCTTCTGGCTATACGAAGAAGTAAATAAAAGCGATCACGTCCGACGGTACGCGTAACGTTCCTCGTCATCGTGAGAGACGAGGAGGATAAAAACGGACGAGGCGAAGAGAGTAACGAGAGAAAGAGACACGAGAGCGAGGAAAATACACTCGCGATCTCCGAGGAACGAAGAAAACGATCGTCTCGTCCGAGAAGGAAGGGAACGTATCAAAACTGTCAGACGAAGAAACGCACGCCTCGGAGCGAAAAACGAAAACAACGCGCGTGTACAACGGGGTGGAGAGAAGGAAGGAAGGAACGAGTCGACAAAAAGGATGAATCGAACTGAGTCTCGTTTCGCAACGTGAGCGAGAACGAAGTTCGCCGTCCCTACCCTCCAGGTTGTATATTCTCTTCCCATTTTTTTTTATTTCCTTGTTACAAAGTATACTCGGCATTTAAAGATGTATCGAGCGAAGTACATTCGTGACAAAAAATCAACTTTATACGAGGAAATGAACGAAATTTTCATTTTTTCTTGGTGCGATTGAATTTATGAAATTTTTTTTGGGATCAAAATTTCTTTGGAATTATTTTTATTGATTTTCGATGTGGAGACGCGTTATTGAGATTCTATATATATTATTTTTCTGGTCAACGAACTCTTATTTATCCTCATTCTTTCGCCCGATGCGAGCGCATCGCGATACGCGATAAAATGTCGTCGGCTCCGTGATTCCGGTCCTCGAGGATCGCGATTTTTCCTCTCCGAACTTCATGACGGGACGGAATTGCTCTCATCCGGCACGTTCGTATTTTTACATCCACAAAATCGCTCATATCTCAATGCTCAAATTTTCTCGGAACAATAAAGGAGACTAATCGCGAAAAAAATGGAAATAAACGACGTCGTCATCGGGACGAAGTCTCGCGTTTCTCACAAACGATTAACGCTTCATCTTAATAGCTCCTATTTTTTTTATTTCGTAGATATATTCTTTCATCTCCGACACGTAACAAGATCAAGCTGACCTGAATTGACAATCGACGATTGACTATTTTTCTCGGATTCGCGATCGAGGAACAATCAAGCTCGAATCAAACGCGGAAACGAATCGTTAATTTTCTCATTTGCGAGAGAATAAATTGAGAAATTCATTTTTTTTTGCGTAACAAAACGCATGATTTATTTCAAATTTTTTCACAGTTACGAGCGCAATAAAAGTTACATGCCCGTGTCTCAAAAATGCACGCGAGATAATGAGAACGAGCCGGAGATCATAGACAAAATAAAAGAGACGCAGTGGATGAGTCGCTCTTGGGTTATAAAATTCTTATCATTGCCAATCGCGGGAGGAAGAATAAGTGATAAAATTATACGCTTACATAATTTTATAGCGGCTGAGTACCCACCGTGCTTGCACACTCTAATCTATAAATGTACACTGTCTGCTAAAAGTTTGAAGGGAGAATAAAATCTGATTAGAAAATAAAAATACGACGAAAAATAAATCGTCGAAATTAAAAAATGAAGAATAATTTTTTAGTTTTATTTTTTGGTGTTGTTATGGATTGGAGAATTTTTATTGATTGATTTTTTCTTTGGAAAATCTTTCGAAACTTTTGACCGGTGGTGTATATCGTGAGAATAAAATCTTTTGCCTGCTCGCAGCGAGGAACGCACACGTCCGAGACGTCGGAACGGAATTTCGTTCCTCGCGCGAAAGATCATGATTTCCCCCCTCGAAAGTCGCAGCTACCATGCGCACATATCTTATTTTTTTATTTCCTCTGCTTTTTTTCATACCGTTTCCTATTAAACTTTTATCTTACACGCCATTTGCGTTTCCTCCGACTCGTCCACCTTTTATTTCTCGAATCGCGATCGTATTTTTAATTCAACGAGCCATTATTCTTGTACGGGAAGAACAAAAGGCAAAAATATATTCGTACTAGGGAGTTTCGAAATTCCGAATAAATATTCTCACAAACGTATTCTTAAAAAAATAACACTAATGAAAAATATCGACGGGTTGTATACAATTTGATTTAGCACAAAAAAAATTTACATCTGATCACGATCAGCTGATTTATCCTCGTAAAGTCCTGATAAGGTTCTTGTATTACAAAATTCAAATAATTTCGGGATTTTTAAATTTCATCTCTCCGAGGCCATTGCATAAAAACTTCAGATTGACTCGAACAACCCTCACGTCAATGGATACGTTTGATTAAACTCAACAAAAAATTTACATCTCATATCAGCAGTTCTCGTACTAGAAATTCAAATAATTTCGGGATTTCAAAATTTCATCTCTCCGAGGCCATTGCAGAAAAACTTTAGATTGACCTAACCCTCACGTCAATGCATACATTTGATTAAACTCAACAAAAAATTTACATCTCATATGATTTATCCTCGTTAAGTCCTGATAAGGTTCTCGTGTACTAGAAATTCAAATAATTTCGGGATTTGAAAATTTCATCTTTCCGAAGCCATCAAAACTTCAGATTGACCCGAACAACCCTCACGTCAATGCACACTCTGAAAATTTCTAACCAGAAAATTCACAAACCGGATGTATATCATCGAGTAAATAATTTAGGGAAAAGAACGCGACGAATGTACGATTATCGCGAGATATTTTTCCGTCCGACTCGTGAGCCGAGCTGAGGATCGTAACCTCGTGCAGGGTGGTCGGAAGTCTGGGCGACGATCGATGGGACAAGTACCGTAGAGATGCTGATGTCGCCCCGGCGTTGTGCGTATTCTGGGAGTCTCCTCGATGAGCGTGGAGAGACCGCTCGTGTCGCGTAGATGTAGAACTGAAAGGAGAGAAACACGTGTGTAGAATGTGCTGAGGAAGAGAGAGAAGAAAAAAGCGCGAGAGAGAGAGAGAGAGAGAAAGAAGGAAAAAGACAGAAAAGAGAGAGAAAGAGAGAGAAGGGAGAAAAGTGTGTGTGTTCTGGAAGCTTTAGGGACGGAATTCGCCGCTACTATTCCAGCTGGTTAACCGACGACTCTCCAGGTAGGTAAGAACGCAAGAGTCACGAGAAGGTGATCATTAAAATTTCTCGGACGTTCCCGAAGCCGCGTGTGCGTCGGGTCGTCCGTGTGAGCATTTTTATTTCACGAAAACGGGGGTTGGACGGAGAAAAGAGAGAGCCTACGTGAAAATAAGACACGGAGACAAAAGAATGGACGACGACGAAGAGGGAAGAAATCGTCCTACTTCTATTTTTTTTCTACTCTCTATAATTTTCTACCGAGATTCTCTCTCCCTCGAGCCTCGGCTACTTTAATTCTCAGCTCTCGGCACGTTATCCTTCGACTTTGTCGCAAGGACTTTTCGTTAAAGAATGCGACGTTCCTTGGAGGAGAATTTTCATCCCAGAGACTCATTTTGAGAATTTATTCACAATTTTTCAATATTTTTAATTATAAATTTTGATTAAAACTTGATTCAATTATTTCTGTATACATCGCAGGACAATGGAAAGCAATTAAATGTATGATTTCCTACGATTATAGTCTTTGACATCCTGAGACCTTTAGGTAATGAATTTATATTTCCAATCACTCCATACTTTGGTTCAATCCGAGAATACAGCAAAAGGGATATTGGTAAAAATGAGCGAGAAAAGCGGGGGTGGAATGAAGGTAAATGAATCGCCACGTGGGCATCGCTCGTCGAGAGGAAGGTTGAGTTATCGCGTCGGTGGTACACTCGGGTGAACGGCACTCGGGCGTCCGCGCCGCCTTAACCTTCGCGCGCGGCGCTCGCGCTCTGCCAGCAATTAGTTGGCCATCTTTCTCGCTCGGCCGTTCCTCGGGCTCGTGGCAAATTCGAAACTCTACTACTATGGAATCCATTCATTAACGGAACGCCGCGGTCACGAATTGTTTTCATTCATGGATTTCTCGTGCGTATAGCATAAACCTGAGATCTTCTCCCGGGCGCGCATTGCCCGGCACCAAGCCGGACAACTTATACATCCGATACGACGAGACTAAGAGCGTGTCCTGACTCGTGAATGAACGAGTAAAGAAGTCGTCGGCTATAACCGGCGTTCATCCGCCCCGGGATATCGTCGTCATTAGCTTACACTCCGGCTCTTTTCCTTTCTCCTCTCATTCGCCTCCGCCTCCTTTCTCTCCGCGCTTCCTTCCCGAGCAAATTAGACGTACATCCATTTCTGATTTCACCGATACGAGAGCTCTGCAAATTTTCGATCGCGAAAATAAGAAATAATTTTTTCTTTTTTTCCTTCATCGAAAACTGTAAGGAATTATAAATAATTGTTTTTTGGTGAATTTTTCTAGAATGTGGAATGAGAGAGAAGGCTGTGGGCCAGAATGCTGAAGGAAGTCGGCTGCGGCAGCAGTACACCCCCGCCGGGGGATGGGACGGTCATCGGACGTCAGATCGCCACTGGGGAAGGAGTCGGCAATAACGACGGAGCCGGTCTCGGCTGCGGTGGATGCGGCCGGGAGATAGCAGAACGATGGTACCTCAGGGCAGCCGATCGTGCATGGCACTGCGGCTGCTTGAGATGCTGCCATTGTCGGGTCCCCCTTGCCGCCGAGTTGACTTGTTTCGCACGGGATGGCAATATTTATTGCAAGGAGGATTACTATCGGTTCGTATACTCTTTACACGTCCACGTATATATTACGTTCATGCTCTTCCTCTTTTCTATCCGCACAATTGTTCGCTTTGACTTTGAAATATTAAATTTGCTTGAAAATTTTTCAAGGTTGATCAAGTATTCTCTAGTCAAATGACAGTCCACGTAAAAGATTTTTGAAAAAGTTACTTTTTTCCGTTTTGGATCACAGGAAAAATAATTGTTACTACACTTCAAAATATTCCACCGAAAATTACTGTCAAAAAGTTATCAGGACAATAATATTTAAGATAAAGTTGATCAATTGACTTCGTCGTCATCAGCTGTTTTCATTCATGGCATCGACATTTTCACGTTTTTTCGTATTAAATCGCGTCTATTGGAATCTTTGATGTTTAGTTGAGAAAAAAATTAGGAAGGCTGAATTTAGACACAGCCGTACCAGTTGAGCATGAAACGTCTTATGGGTGGTACAGAGGCAACTTTTTTCCATTATGATTTGTTGAAAATTTGACTTTGCATTCTTTTTTATTTGAAGTAATATTAGAAAATGTGCAGAACTTGCAGAACCTTCACAAAATGACCAACAAAATTTTAATTTACTATCCTCTTCTAGCGCTATGGCTCTTTCGATAAGAAAACAAAGAACAAAACAGCCTGTAATATGAACTTATTTTGGAGAAGTTGGAGAGGGGGACGGGGGCGAGAGCAGCATGCAACCTCCTCGGGTCTTCTGTGCTCCTAATACAACTTGAACGTTTTTGAGCAGTATTTTCAGCCCTAAAATCTTACCACCCACCGACCACCACCCATTATATTTCGAACTTACCACCCACCTCCCAACACCCGCTTTATGGATACCCAAATACTAGAACATGACATCAGTGGTAGTCGCGCAAACCACCCGTCTACATTTTTATCCACGATATGATTTTGAATTCTCGCGCGCTTGAGCCAAATATATGTGTTTCCGTTGCACAGTTCCGTTGGATTGGTTTTCGAAAGTGTAGATTGATTTAAAAGACATTGCACGTCAAATCCGAAAAATTTTAGATCTGTCTAATCTAGAAATGTACTTAACCTTCAATTAAACGCGTGTATCTAGCATTGCGGCATGAGACGCTGTACAAAATTCACATATTTCGAAATTAAATTTCTCAAAAAATCGGTCGGAGAGGCATACTTTTTGTTCTAATATGTCCAGTTTCATCTGAATTATAACATATTTTAAATTCAGATTTTTGTCTAATATCATCGATATTTGATCAACCCCCTTAAAAAATGATTTCTCTTAACTTTTTATTCCATGGAGTACCGATGAATTTTCTCGTTTCATTTCTTATCCGTTCGTTCAGTTGTCCTGAATTTTAAAAATTAATGCAAAATCCATGCTCCTGTTTTTGAAACGCCTCTCAGATTTATTTTTCGCTCTTTTCATACCTATCTCACTTTTTTCCTTTTCAACGTAGATCTCGCACCAGACCCGATTTCGGTATTTATTGAGGTAGTGCGAAATTTGCATAGAAGCGTTCGCTCATACGTGTTTCTTCGGACCACACAAAATGCCTACTAATGGGCGCCGAACCTCCTCCCGGAGCCTGAGATTCGCGAATTTATTTTCTCTTCCTTCCAAAAATACGTGAAAAAATATGCAATAAAAAACACGCGAAAAAATCTCTCAGAAAAAATTAATTTCTTCATCTCTTTAATCCTTCGAAAAAAAAATTTGCTCTCTGGATAAAAATATTCACCGATATTTCTGTGACACGTTTACAACTTTACGAAATGTTTATTACATCGATAGAGACTTAATATAATTAAATCTCATAATTAGAAAAAAATCCAAAAAATATTACTCATTATATTTTAATATCACTTATTATAAAACTTACAAAAAATTCTATCATTCAGTTAATATATTTGAACATAAATAAAAAAATTAAAAAAATATCCCTCTTCGTAATTCATTTTGCAACAAAATCGCATTAAAAATCTTATGCCATTCCCGACATGATGAATTTTACAAAAATTCTATCATCGATTTAATATATTTATGGCTTTCTTTATGAAAATGTGTATCTCGTTATGAATTCATGAATCACGGAGGCTCGTAATATCAGTGGGGAGGAATTATGTCCGGTTGCTCGGGATAAATCTCGAACGTCATAGCTCCTTATCATCGGCCATTAAACGGTTTCTCGTCTGGCGAAAGAGACGCCGAGGACGCGGTAGCTCGTTTGGCATCGCGTTATTCTCTCTCATTGGAGATGAAACGTTCTGCGGAGAACGAGACACCAGGGGGCGCCCTTTCCACTCTCCTTCGTATTAATTCGCAGTGCTCTGTCGCGAAACGATCGCGAAATACCGGTTATCACTCTTCGGGAAAAAAGGAGTGTCGGAGCCCCCTCGCTGTGGAATATATGTTAATTTCAACTACAAACGAAAACATCATAGAAGCTAACTGCTGTTCACGAGACACGCAACGCGGCACGCGCTTCGGCCGATACGAGAAATCGCGTTCAACGTCTCGTAAATTACCCATTGAATTGAAAATTTGTAAAAAAAATATATATATTCGAGGAGGGAAACACGTCAGAAAGGGAGAGATACCTGTTTTCATGTCTCGATCATTTTTTTCATTGAAATAAAAATTATAAGTCCAAATTTTATTGAAGAAAATAATATAAATTTTTTAATTATAAATTTTTCTTTTTTAGTTTAGTTAGTTAGTTTAGTTTTAGTTTAGATTTTTTTATCGTTAAAAAATTCGGAGCTCACAGATCCTTGGAAAAAACTGAACTCGGAAGTCATCAGGAAAAATAGGGTTTTCCTGTCTTTCGATCGTATAATAGAGTCCACGCAAGAATCTGAAGAGATTGATGCAGAATTCAAGGCGCGTGGAAATCGCTATCTCGATTCTCGACCGCATGCGGACGTTGATTTATTATGAAGACGGTATACAATCGAGGTTCCTTCATTCCGCGGACTGTGAAGACACGAAAAATATGTCTTCATCGAGAAAAGGGCGTATCGCGAACGCGAAATCGCGAGCGCATCGTTTCGAAAAAAATTTCGCAACGTATTCTATTTTCGCATACAACGATTGCTCGCTTCACAATGCGGAAAAAATTTCTTATCGGAGCTCCATTTTCTAGCTGGCGCCGGAATCGAGACGCGTTCGTCATCGGCGCAGATCTTTTCGTAATAAACGAGACTTTTTTATCTCTCTCTCTCTCTTTAATTTTTTTCCTTCGCAATGAGAGTGAAAGTTCTAATGTCATCTTGATGTGTGTGTGTGTGTGCATAATATAAACTCAGAGCCATACATTTTTCTTTCCACCGTGTGCGAAACGTTTTCGATTGTACCATTGTTTTCGCACGCTCCGCAACAGTCAATCTTCTTCGGTAGACGGGACCAAAGGCGGAACTCTTTGTGAATCTTTCCGAGGAGCGAGAGAAAAAGGCGTAGAAAAGATTCAAGAATTTTCTGAAAATAATGAGCCCCCGAGAGGCAAAAAATATCCATGTCCTAAAAAAATGATCCGAGAGTTTTTATTCGCGCGAATCGAAATAATTGACAAGATTTTTTGAAAAAGTGTATATTCTTCTTATACTTTTATTTTTGAGGACTCTGTTTGTTTGCGGACTTAATATTTCAATATTACGAAAGCCTCGCTGTTTTCCTTTCTTTTTCGCTCTGTTATTTTTTTTATTCTTAGTCACGTTGAAAATTGTATGGAGTAGTACAAAGATAAGAGAGAAGAGATTCGCTTTCATCGCGCGGAGAGAAAGCCGGCCATTGTCTGCCATTTCTGGATGAGACGGGAATATGCGCTCTCGCTTGGCTTTCCTATTGAAATGTGGGAGGGCTTAAATACGCGAGCGAGCTTTATTCCGAGTGTGCGCGAGAGGGTTGTCTATACATTTGCACCGAACGCCTGTGTGGTCTTTCTGATCTATAACACGAGTTACGACACATGGCACGAAAAAATGATTTAACACATTTTTATACAAAAATTATACCTTTTTCAAGTATTTTTCTTCGAGATTTTTTTAAGGTGGCTGTCTAGTGACAATGTTAGTCAAAATCAGAAATAGAAAAATTTTACAGAATTTTTGACAATTTTTATCAAATACTTACATCTAAATTATAACAACGAATTCTAGTTATGTTTTCGTAAATATTTTATGAAAATATAAAAATTATTGATTTATGAATAATAGTTTTTTAATATGTGAGTTGACAGAAAAGTTATTAACGAGGTCCGTCCGAAACACTCCTAACCTATACGCGTCATCAAAATCGTGTAGTCCGAGGTGAATGAAAATATGAAAAAAATATTATGAAAATATCCTGCTCCCCATATAAAAGGCGAAACAAGACAGATTTTACATTAAAAAATGTTATTCGAAGATGAAAAAATTTGCTTCGGTTGATAATAAAAGCAAGGACGATCAAATCTCAAGTAATGACGTCTGCCGTGTTTGCTCGAGCAGACGACAGCCATGTTATTTCCGAAATTTGTACGCACCATCAAGGTGATGGTGCGCCTACAATCTGAATCCTCTCAGAACGATTAACTCTCTCTCGGGACTGGTCATCTGTATATAATTGCACCGATATGAACATGCGAGTCGATTTTGTAAATAAAATTCTTACTCGATTCCTTGATATCCAGGCTCCTGTTCGAGCTCGCATTACTGGCCGACCTCTTGCGCCATGGATGACGGCCGAATTGAAATCCGTACTTCTTCAGAGACAACGGGCTTTTTAGAAATATTGTCGCACGAAGCTCCCATAAGACCATCGAGTTTAGAAGTCTCTGCATTCTCCGGCGAAGACCCTCCTCATCCAGCTGAAATCGGAATACATCGCCTCTCGACTCCAGCAATGTGTTGACTCAAAAAGTCTATGGTCGGAACTGAGACGCATCAGCGTAGTTCCATCGAAGTCGCGGACTGCCGTGCCTTTACCTCCAGCGGAAATCAACGATTACTTTTGCTCCGTATTTAATCCAGCACCTATTGAGCCTCCTACAGCGCTGTATATCTCGCAGGACTTTGATGATGGACAATTTTATTTCAACCACATCACGTCGGCGACTCTTCAGCGGCATCTCTCGCTCCGTGACTCAAATGTTGCTGGCTCCGACGGTTTCTCCAGTCGTCACCTCAAACATTGTATGCTTGCACTCTTTCCAGTCATCCTCGATATTTTTAATAATTCGCTCTCTGTCTCTGAATTCCCTGCGGCCTGGAAAAAGGCTCTTATAACGCCGGTGCCTAAGCTTAATCAGTCCTCGTCACCTTCTGATTACCGTCCGATCTCAGTCCTCTGTGAGTTTTCAAAGATACTAGAGCGAATAGTTTACGAGGACATGATTTCTTATCTGGCGAGAACTGATAGGCTAGATCCTGACCAAGGAGGTTCAACACAGACGGCATTGATCAAGGTGATCGACTCCGCCCGCCGAGCCATCGATCGTAGGCAACTTACGATTCTAGTCCTCTTCGACTTCTCCAAGGCCTTCGAAACCGTGGAACACAGTCGCCTCCTGGAAAAACTGTCACACGCGAACTTCTCTCAACCTGTGCTTCGTTGGTTCTGGTCCTATCTCTCGGGACGCTCACAGGCAGTTCGTACCATGAACGGAGTTTCAAGCTGGAGACCTGTCACCTCCGGAGTGCCTCAAGGCTCAGTACTTGGACCGGCCTTGTATTCCATCTCTACCCTGCTGATCTGAGAAATGAAATACGCTACTGCAACATTGTAAAATATGCTGATGATCTTCAGATGTATGTGCATTGCAAGCCCGAGAACTTCGGCGAATTTGTGGAGCGTGTAAATCGAGACGGTGCTGCCCTCTGTGCCTGGGCTGACAACAATCTTATACGTCTTAATGCCTCTAAAACGCAAGCCATTATACTGGGTTCTTCGTACTATGTAAATGAATTAAAAGCTCAGTACCGCGGTGAATCGTTGTCCGTGATGAACTTATATCATATTCGCATATGGTTCGTAATCTTGGTATACTCATTACCCCGATGCTTGGCTGGTGCGATAATGTCATGAAAAAAAACTAAGAATGTATTCCGCACTCTGTACCAACTTAAGAGGAATGCAAGTTCATTCTCCACTAAATTGCGTATCATGTCAGTGCAATCGCTAATTCTCCCTCTCTTCAATTAATGCTCTATCCTATACTCTGACATCACTGCTACCGAAGAACTGCGACTGCAAAGTGCTCTCAATGTCTGCGTGCGCTTTATTTGTTATGTGAAGAAAGCGGATCACATCACGCCAGCTTATGCGAGACTTCGATGGCTTAAACTCGAGCAACGAAGGCACTACTTTCTTGGTGTCTTTACCTACCAATCGCTGCATTCTGGTGTCTCCTTCGCGCAGCAATTGCCTCTCTGAATGGTCAGAAACGCGAGAGCGCGACATGGTTCCCCGAGCCTCCCAGTCATCTTGGGACATGAGCGTTCCCTTTGCTCGGAGTTAGTTATAAAAAAAGTACCTTGATTTCCGCGATTCGCTTTTGGAACTCTATTCCTCACAATGTCCGAGCTATAAATACTGTCGTGACCTTTAAAAACGAATTGTTAAAACACCTCTTAGCCTCTAGTCGCGATGTATATCTAAGCTTATGGACTAATATGTTGTATCTCAATTCGCTCAATCTACACTTTATATATTCTATACTTTAGTTATTATTTATATTTCCATCCTACTCTATTTGATATCATTTTCATTTATTCTGTATTCTACTTATCTTATGGCTGTGTACTCGCGGGACTGATAATGAGTCCTTGGTTACAAAATAAAAGCTATCTATCTATGTAGGGTTTTTTAGCATCTTCGACGTATGTAGGGGGGTCGTTTTCGGCGGCGCGCTACTAAGCGCATAATTCTTGATAAAAAAATCTGAAAAAATTCACGGTTCATCTTTAGGATGTCCTTTATAAGTACGAACAAGAATTTCGGATATTTTTATTTTTAATATATTTTTTTTCAACAAATGTAAAGTAAAATTTTCGAGAAATTCGGAAAAATAATTTTGGTGCGGACACAATCGACCCCCCTACATAGACGGAGGGTTAAATAACACTCCCACAAAGTTTTATCCATTTCTTAAATTTTTTGATTTACCAGACAGCCACCTTAAAAGCTAAATAGAAAGTGCAAAATTTATGAAAATTAAAAAATTGCATCTTATACTTCAGAATATAGTTTTTCAATTCACTTTTCTTTATTCTTTGTTCTTAATTTACAGACTGTTCGCCGTGCCGAGGTGTTCGCGATGTCGTGCCGGGATATCAGCCTCGGAGCTCGTGATGCGAGCTCGGGACCTCGTTTATCACGTAGCTTGTTTCACCTGTGCCTCGTGCGGCATTTCGCTGAACAAGGGTGACCATTTTGGTCAGAGAGATGGCCTTGTATATTGTAGGTAAGAGAATTGCAAAAATTAAAGAAATTTATAAAATCATTTTTCGACATTATATTTCACTTTGTATCTTTATTTAAATTTAATTCATCAGACCCCATTACGAATTGATCTGCTGTGCTGCCGATTACGGTAACACGTCTGGCAGCATGGACGACATCGGTTCACCCGGAGTATCCCCACTTCCGGCTTACTACAGCACCGCCGAGCAGAGTCCAGCTTCCGGTGGAGTCGTTCAGAAGGGACGACCGAGAAAACGAAAACTATCGGAAGTTACCGGCTCGGAACTTCCGGTCACTATGAGAATCGCTGCTGGCGCTTTAGGTAAAAATTTTTCACGCAACAAAAAATGTCAATATATAAAATATATTTGTTGTTCGAAACTGGATCGGAAATATTGAAACAAAATTAAACTTTTTCATACTCCGATAAAGAATTTTTTCAAGCCTCGAGTGCTTGCGAATTCGTAATTTCGTCGAGTGTATTTTTTTTTGTCGAACAAGAACGACGAATTCGCGCTGCGAGATCGGAACGAGAGAAAGTCGAGACTGAGAGAAAAAAAAACAGAGTACGAGAGTGAAGGATCGGGAGTACATATTAGCAGATTGTGCAAACGAAACGAAACTATATTGCTAAGCAAATAATATTCTCGGAGCGCGAACCTGTCGAATATAGGAAAGAGAAAGAGAGAGGGAGAAGAAATTGAGTCTCGCAGTCGTCCAGTGCAAACAGAAGCAAAACAAGCGTTTCATCGCGAACGTGCAATTTTCGATCGAGGATCTCCGCGCGAATCGTTGTTATCGAGCGAAAATGTTTCTCGAGGCTCTTGCAAGAATGAAAAATATAAAGAGCTTTGTTTTCTCCCGTTCCGCGCGCTCGTCAGCCGGGCAATTACACTTTTCGGCCCCTGTAGTACGACTCGACGTACATTTTTGTGTACACAAAGACAGCCAGGGTACATACAGAAATTTTCTGCCTCCCTCGCTCTCTTTCACTAGATTTCGTGTGCCTTTCGACAAACCTCGCCGACTTCGTTCTCTCTTTTCCTCCTCCTCTCATCTTGCCAATTACTCGTATTTACATTCCGTGTGGCCCAGACTCTCTATAAACTCTCTCGAACCTCCTGAACACCCGACGAAACGTTCACAGTTTTTACCCTCTCTTTGCATTGTCAAGCTCGGGAGAAAAATTTCAACGGTTTCATTTTCTTCGATTTATTTCAGATTTTCATAATAAATTCATGAAAAAAGTGTGCAGTAATGAGTTAAACGTCCCAATAGTTGAACGTCTAAGAGTCCCAACAGATTCATTTGATTCTAAAAAATGGAAAAACAAAAAATTCAAGTTTCGATTCATGAGTAAATGATTCCTTATCATTTCCCCTATCAAAACACATATTATGTCTTGATTTTGCACAATATTCATAATAAATAAGTTTTGAAATATTGAGAAATGTATATGTCCCGGTACTTGAACAGCAAAACTTCACCTGTCCCTAATATTGAACAGACGTGTCCCAATACTTGAACACTATGATCGATATACTACGCGTAACGAAAATAAGGTTAGATATGACCGTTAATTATTCACTCACCATACATATTTAATGGTTTTCATAGTTTCGATCATTTAGAAAATAAATTACACTTTTTTTGTTAATTTAAAAACTATTCTCGTTATATATAAAGACGTTTGAAAAAATTTTAACACGTAATGACGGTTCAACGTCGTTGTTCGCGATTTGTCTCGAGTTGCGCAGTTCGTCAACTTTTCGTGTTCAACTATCAGGCCCGGAAAAACATTTATAAGCTTCGTATAACCTTAAGGAAAAATGAATGCGCGCTAGCGTATATAAACGTTAAGCATCGGTCTCGATACTCCAAAAAACACGTTCTCTAATATTAAACATTTTTTTTATTTTTAATAGCTACATTATATTACTAGATTAATGACGTTTCAATTAAATGAAAATTTGCTTAATATAAAAAAATTTCTATACTTTCGCGGCTATGCTCAAGGTTTTCAGGAATTATTAAAATCGACAGTTTCGTTCAACTATAGGGACGTGTTCAACTATTGGGACGTTTACCTTATGTCTGGAAATTTGTTGACGATTTTCTTCATTCTGACGTCTGGGTGAAAAATAATTTGTTTTCCTTGCATCTCGCTTTCTGAATGACAGGACTCGATTTTTATTTAGTTCCTTTTTTCGATGTTGTGGAAGAATCGTTCCGAGAAGTGTATCATTCTATCGGATCCTCGCTTCGCCGAAATCATATAAATCTCCCTTCCTCTCGCGTCTCGTAACGAAGAGTCCCTCCTTCCGAGAGAGGCGTCCTTCTCTCTCTCTCTCTCTCCTCTCTCATCCAACCCGGGATCACGTCATTCCCAGTTATTTTATAATCGCTGGACAATTAGAGAAAAGAGAAGCCGGTGTGGTGGAATTTACGAGCGTTCAGAGACCGAGACGCATCGGCTATAAAATCGTCCTCAACCGTGCACGCTCGCTTCGTGCGAAAACGCGTATATTTTTTTTCGTATACGTATAACAGATGAGAAATTCTTCGATCGAGTGCCACTGAAAAAATTATCTCAAACCTAAAATTGTGCCAGAATTCGATCCAAAAAAATTTTTTTTCAAAATACATCTTTTCACTAAATTCGAAAATTAAACATTTATTTTCTGAGTAGAGAATAAAAGTAATGATTAAAAAAACTACACAAAAAATGTAGTAACAAATCCTTCAATTTCTATTTTAAGAAAAATGATTTTTCAACTTTTTTCTCCGAGTCAAAAAGTAAAATCCGAGGATGGAATACGTGACCGATCTGTTTATGAGAATAACCATTAAAGGTGGTAAAGTTAACTGGTCTGATTGAGCAATCAGACTATTTGAGGCGTGGATGTAGCGATCGTGTCTGGATGCTCATCTAAGCAATTGATCTCCCGACTGGAATCGCCGGACGCGCGGAACGCGTATATATCGTCCGCGATAAGTAAGAACGAATTTTCTCATCCCCCGTCGAGCTCGAGGATCGAAGAATGAGCTTTATTCCCGTGGAAAAAAAAACGAACGGAGAAGAATTCGCGAAGACGTATAACGGGAGAAAGGAGACGAAGCAAGAGGAGAAGATGAGGAAAAAAGGTGGAAAGAAGAGAGGAGAGTCGCCGGAGAAAAGATGAGGGGACGCGTAGCATGGGGCCTTGGGGGACAGTGACAGATGGGTATCGGCTCGGAGATGCATCGATTGGCCGCTCCCAACCGGAAAAGAATGCAGCCGCGACCAATACGTGCTCTCCTCGTTCAGAATGGCCGCGAACTTGGCATTGTCTCCGCGCGATTCTCTCCCTTCTAACCCGACGCGACTCCCGTCCTCGTTTTTTTTCCGAAAAACGCGCGGGGACATCTGCCAAAGGAGATAAAGGGAAAAGGGTTGACCGAAGGGAAAGGGAGGAAAAAACGTGAGCGGTATAGAAGAGGAGAAAAAAACGAAAAAGACGAGAGGATCTCGCTTGTCTTTCGCCTCCTCCCTTCCCAATTTTTGTCCTTGACGTGACAAATTGTGACCTCATTCTTAAGGCCCGAGAGCATCCGCACCTCCTCTCTCGTCCCTCTGTATACGTTTTGTGCGTGCGCGCGTCCGTCGATACATCGATTCGGATACTCGATCGCTGTCGACGCGTAAAAATACTCCGATCCCCCGGCTTAATTAGTTACCGCGCGACTTTTTCATTCTTTTTGAGACTT
Organism: Cremastinae sp. B BG-2022a; assembly: GCA_030522605.1. Classification (NCBI taxonomy): domain Eukaryota; kingdom Metazoa; phylum Arthropoda; class Insecta; order Hymenoptera; family Ichneumonidae; species Cremastinae sp. B BG-2022a. Next base: position 23,326 of record JAPYYX010002039.1, read on the forward strand.
ATTTCTTCTTCTGTACGAACCGGTGAAGAGACTTCCCTCAGGAAACAACGGGAAACTTCGAGAGCTTTTTTTTCGTCGGAAATTCTTCTTGCACCTTCTCGCCGATATAATTTAATTTCTCGTTACCGGTTCCGAGGAAAATTTTTTTTTTCTTTGTTATACACTGTAGAGTAATTAATTCAGCAACGGGAGAATCGACAATTTTTACTGAAGATCAAGAGACAAAATTCTCTTGTCAGCTTTCGATAAAAAAAACGCGAGCTTTTTTCGGGCAAATTTTACCGGTCTCCGGTTCGGCGATCGTTTCCGTTATAACATTTCGGGGCCTCCGTTCTCGTCTCCAATTTCGCGTTTTTCTTCGCGGATGCGTATATATACACGTGTAGAAAACTGGACGGGCAATGAGGCAGCTGCCAAACCGCGACCGCTGCCTCCTTTTTTTGTCGCCATTTTGTTCCCTCGACGATCGTCTCTCTTTTATTTTTCCATATACGCCGAGCACGCTCGTCTCGTTCGCAATTTACGAGAGCACGTGCTCTCCCTCCCCCTCACCGCTATCGAAATACTATGATATCCAACGAAACGAATTGATGATCGCCGAATTACGTATACGATCCAATTATCGATAAATTCGTTTCAATTTACATTATACAATGTACGAATTTCACGAATCAATCTTCATGTTCACCTCCGAGGGCGTTCTCGGTATATTCAAGAATTTTTTTTTGGATATCGATACGTTTATTATGTTTATTCTGTCGATCGAAGGAAATGAGAATTATATCAGGAAAAAAAAGAATTCGATCGCGATTATTTTGCTTGCAGAATTGCTTCATCCGAACGAATTGTCCTCGTCGATGGAATCGCTCGCGGCCTACGACGCCTCGGTCGGCTCACCAGGTCCCGTGCATCAGAATCAAAGGACGAAACGTATGCGCACGAGCTTCAAACATCATCAGCTCAGAACTATGAAGAGCTACTTCGGCATTAATCAAAATCCTGACGCCAAGGACCTCAAGCAATTGGCACAAAAGACAGGACTCTCGAAAAGAGTGCTTCAGGTATTTGTAAAATTAGTTTTATTAACGGAATAAAGAATAATGATATAATTTTGAAAGAAATTAAGAATTTTCGAAATTTGGAATTTTCGAAATTTGAAATTTTCGAAATTTAGAGCTTTCGAAATTTAGAATTTTTGAAATTTAGAATTTTCGGAATTTAGAGCTTTCGAAATTTAGAATTTTCGAAATTTAAAGCTTTCGAAATTTGGAATTTTTGAAATTTAGAATTTTCGAAATTTACAGCTTTCGAAATTTAGAATTTTCGAAATTTACAGCTTTCGAAATTTAGAATTTCCGAAATTTACAGCTTTCGAAATTTAGAATTTTCGAAATTTAAAATTTTCGAAATTTAGAATTTTCGGAATTTAGTGATAAGTCGAAAATTTTGGTACGAAGAGTTAAATTTTCAGGTTTGGTTCCAAAACGCCCGAGCGAAATGGCGACGGAGCATGATGAGGCAGGAAGGCAGCGGCGGCGGGAACGGGATCGGTTGTCCGGGTACGCCGGTGCCATCGAGCTCGGTCGGCTCGCCGAGCGTAGGTCCGAATTCGGCGACGCTCGGTGACAGCAACAGCATGCCATCGACCTCGATGGAGGAGCTCCACGCTCTCCATCATCTGCACTCCGGTGTATCCTCGCAGGTATCCTTCTCCGATCTTTACTGACGAAGGCTCGAGATGGAGGAAGAAAATTATTCCTCTCTCTCGAATCATCTCGCTTGAATAAAGAAAGCGCTCGTCACGTGTGTGACAAAAGTTTACAAGGGACAAAAGTTTTAAAAAACAGAAACACGGTGCGACGTTCTCTCTTTCTTGTGACAAAAAAAAAGAAAGAAAAAACCTCAAAACGACGCAACAAGTTCGAATCGATCGTCTGAAATTCAACATTTTTATTCGATCCGGAAAATCATAAAAAAATAATTTCAACGATCCATCAAAAACAATCATTCCAGTAAAATTGTAATTTATCATCAACTCGACTTTTCAGTCGAGTCCTAGAATTATGAACGAAAAAATTAATATATTTGGTAAGTCTGGAAAAAATTTATACCGTGGAAAAAATGTGTGTTTTTTTAAAAATCGTCTACCGATTTTTTCCATGAGTGGAGTGATCGATCGTTAACTAGTCATCAATGAAGAAGTTTAAAGAAAAATTTATGTGAACGCTGTGATGAGAAACAATCGCTCCTCACGGACAACGAAACAGAAAAATTTCTCGTTCGTTATCAACGTGAATGAAGAAAAATGAATTCATGTAGAATTAAGCGTAAATCAGTGATAATAACCATAGTTCCATGCACATCCGAATTACCAAAGTATTATATAGACAAATAGTTTCTATATTACGTGGGAATGCGTGAACATGCGAAAATCTGTAAAACTCACTTTAAATTGTAAATAATTAGCTCTAATGGAAAAAAGAAGGAAAAATATCAGGTCTGAGCAGATTCCTCCGATGGAACGATCGGGACTGAAACTCAGATTCTCGTTCGATTTTTCAATGAAAAAAAAAAAAACATTTTTCGTGCCAATACTTGTAATAATTTCGAGATAAACTCAGGCGACAAGATAAAAAAAATCTTGAAATTAAAAGCTGAATTGTTTTTAAATAAAACGAAAAATAAACGAAGGAGTGACTGTACGTGTTGGGTCGTAGGCAATGATGTAACATTTCTATGTATAGATACAAAAATAATTGTGCTAATTGAGTGGAATTATATTATTGTCTATGAAATAAGAGCGAAGAAAGAGATGCTTGATTAATGAACAAATTATTATTATTGTTGTTATAAAATTATTATCTCCTGAAAAATGTTAAATAATTTTTTTCCGTTTTTTGTCGATCGTGACGAAAGTTGTTTTTTTGTTTGTCGCGTAAATTGTAGACCGGTGAATGAGATCTTCGGATCGTATAAGTGCACGTGGGAAGTGCGCGAGAGTTTAAAGCTCGCGCGAATATAAATATAGAAAGCGTCCGGCGCTCTTTTGGCGAGTGAAAAAAAGGGAGAAGACGCGGACGCTCATGTGTATTTTGTCGGGGCTCATATAAGTTAATTTTCAATCTATATGCGAGCTCGGATGGCTCAGCGACGACTCATCAACGAAATGAAGAAATTGAGACTCTCGTTAATATTTAATGAACTTGAGATACAATGCCGGTGAGGAGAAGACTCCGCGAAGTGTGTATTTTCTGCGTGTGTTTTCACGCATACTCGTTTAAGCTCGTGCGTGTGTAAATTTAAACGCACATTCGGGAGGAGTTGGAAAAAATGGTAAAAAATGGTTGCATCTCTCAATTTTAACTGGAAACTGAAAACGAGGATCAGAAACTTCGGTTGACGTTTTTTTGAATCGGAAACGAACTTCGTTAATCGTTTGAGGTCGAAGAGAATAATTTGAGACAAACGACTCGAGGATGTTTGAAAAATTGTTGGATCACTCAAATTTCTACATCTTAACTTTGAGATAAATTCTGTAATTGCATATTTAGTTTCATAATTGAGTATTAGTGAAAAAATAATTAATTTTTCTACGAGCTCGTTTGATGAGATTTGCTCGAGACGAAAAAAGAATTAAATTTAAACGCACATTCGGGAGGAGCCGGAAAAATGGTAAAAAATGGTTGCATCTCTCAATTTTAACTGGAAACTGAAAACGAGGATCAGAAACTTCGGTTGACGGTTTTTTCAATCGGAAACGAACGTCGCTGATCGTTTGAGGACGAAGAAAATAATTTGGGACAAACGACTCGAGGTTATTTGAAAAATTGTTGGATCACTCAAATTTCTAAATCTTAACTTTGAGATAAATTCTGCAATTGCATATTTAGTTTCATAAGCATTACTAAAAACATAATTAATTTTTCTATGAGCTCGTTTGATGAGATTTGCTCGAGACGAAAAAATAATTAAATTTAAACGCACATTCGGGAGGAGCCGAAAAAATTTCAAAAATTGTTTGATTACTCAAATTTCTAAATCTTAACTTTGAGATAAATTCTGTAATTGCATATTTAGTTTCATAATTGAGTATTACTAAAAAAATAATTAATTTTTCCATGAGCTCGTTTGATGAGATTTGCTCGAGAGACGAAAAAATAATTAATTTTTCTATGAGCTCGTTTGACGAGAAAACAAATAACATTATTTGCTCGTCGGGATTGAAGAAATGACGGAATACGAGTCAGGAAGGTCCCTGATAATACTGCCGTAAAGTTGCTAAGAAACTCAGGCCCGTGACTGATTGAATTTTACGTTAATTAGCCAAGGGTCGTTGAGCCGCACGCGAACGAATATTCGTACTCGTGTGTGTACACGTTTTCTTGCCTTGGCAAATTATAACGAGCACCACGGTACATAAAATGATGCTAAATGCACTTGGAACGAAATTCACTTTATTCTCACAACGACTCGATCTTTAAAGCCACTCGAATGTCTCATAAATCCGCGAAGGAGAAAAATAATCTTCTCTCTCTCTCTCTCTCTCTCTCTTCTTCTCTGAGGAAACCAGAAAATTTTATAATATATTTCAATTGTTTTTCGAGAAAGAACGTGAGAACATTTTTTGAATCAAAATTTTCGTATGCATCATAAATTTAGAGAATAAAAATCTGCAGTGTATAAACAAAATTGAGGTAACAGATTCTCAGTGCCACTTATTTAAGGTGATGTTTAACCCCTGCGAGTGCGAGAGGGACAGATGCAAAACGAATTTGCTATTTTTTCAGAGAATTTTGATATTTCGAAAAAAAAAGAGAATTACATTATTTTTTGATGGAAAGAGAACAGTGTGGTTCTTTTTTATTCCTCTAAAATTCTTTATTTTTAGAGAAAATAGCAAAGTTCGATTTCGCACGATACAGGACACTTAAACACCACCTTAACCTCAAAAGATTTGATATTAAATTAGTGAAAAAATTTGTTTATCGTCAATTTTTTGAATCAAAATTTTCGTATGCATCATAAATATATGAGAATAAAAATCTGCAGTGAAGAAACAAAATTGAGGTAACATCAGATTCTCAGTGCCATTTATTTAGTGATGTTTACCCCTGCGAGTGCGAGAGGGACAGATGAAAAACGGATTCGCTGTTTTCTCAAAGAATTTTGATATTTTCGAAAAAAACAAGAGAATCACATTATTCTTTGATGGAAAGAGAACAACGCGGTTCTTTTTTATTTCTCTAAAATTGTTTATTTTTAGAAAAAATAGCAAAGTTCGATTTCGCACGATACAGGACACTTAAACATCACCTTAATCTCAGAAGATTTGTGAGATATTAAATTAGTGAAAAAATTTGTTTATCGTCAAAATTTTCCCACGAAAGGCGATCGAAATTCTCGAGAATCCTGACGTCGTCGACGTCCGGCAAATGGACGAAATCGCCATCAGGATGAAGAAGAGAGAAGAGAGAGAGAGAGAGATTCTGTCTCGAGGAATCATAAATCGCGTGCTGGATCCCGAAAGGCTTGTTCGCCAATCTGGTCTCGTGCATCCGAAAACGTCCAGGAAGATCGATCCGTCAGGTGCACTTTGATGTACCGGCGAGAAGAGTCTCAGGAGTCTCGGTATTTCCCCTTCGTCATGTACGAAATTTCATATACGTGCACGAGTCGAGACGCACACTCGGATATCGCAGACTCACACGGTCAAATTCGACGACGAATCGACGACCGAGAGATTTCTACGCCACTGCGCTCTTCGAAGCTTCCTCAAAAAAGTGGACCAATTTTCGGTAATTTGTACGCCAGAGGTCTCTCCTCGGCGAAGCGCGAATGCTCCACCTATATATATCGGCGATTCAATCTGTCTCTCTCGCGCAGACGCTACAGCGACAGGGAATCCCATCATTGAGATTTAGTGAAAATTTTCTCATCGTTGACAAAAAAAATTGCTTATTTTCTGAAAAAAATTATATTTATCTATAAAAAATCACGAAAGTACTGACAAGAATTTTTATAACATTTCAAGACCTCTGATTAAAAAATTGAAAAGTTTAGATCGAGATTAAGGTATTACTATCGCAAAGATTGTTTATTTACGAAAATTTTGAAAAAAATGTTTTGAATGAAAAATTTACAAATCGATTGAAAAAAGAAAAAAGTAATTGTACCGTCTAGTTTTTAAGTTATTGGATTTTGAAGTTTTGTGATTCTTCCATTTAAAATGCGTGTTGAACGCGATGAAAAAATACATTTTCAAAATAACTAAAAAACGGTTCTTACCATTTTCATAGAAAAAAGGAGATGTTAGAGTAGTTCGTAAAGAATATTCAGAAAAAAATGAGCTTGGTCTATCGTCTAGTTTTGGAGAAAAAAATTATTTAGTGAAAATCATACACTTATTTCAATGAGAGAATTTTCAAGGTTCGCAAAATGATAACGCGGAAATTCCATAAAATATACCCACTATATTTACTTTTATTTCATCGATGAAAATTTTAAAATTTATCAAAATTAATTTTTTTTAAATTGCAAAAAAGGGCTCTGCCCCACGTTTATATGGCACCCAGCGATAGTAATACCTTAAGGTATAGTTCGATCGTAAAAATTGTTTTCTTACGAAAATTTTGAAAATAATGTTTTGAATAAAAAATTTACAAATCGATTGAAAAAAGAAAAAAGTAATTTTACACCGTCTAGTTTTTTAATTATTCGATTTTGAAGTTGTGTGATTCTTCCATTTAAAATGCGTGTTAAACGCGGTGAAAAAATACGTTTTTCAAAATAACTCAAAAACGGAATTTACCATTTTCATAGAAAAAAAGGAGATGTTAGAGTAGTTCGTAAAGAATATTCAGAAAAAAATGAGCTTGGTCTACCATCTACATTAGGAGAAAAAAATTATTTGAAGATCATACACTTATTTCAATGAGAGAATTTTCAAAGTTCGCAAAATGATAACGCGAAAATTTCGTAAAATATACCCACCATATTTACTTCTGTTTCATCGATGAAAATCTTAAAATTTATCAAAATTAATTTTTTTAAATTGCAAAAATTGCTCCACGTTTATACGACACCCTGCGATCGTAATACCTTAAATGTAATCACAAATTTCATTTTTTGAAAATTTTTATTTATAATTTGATTTTTTATTGAAGAGAGAGCGCGCATCGTTCGGCAGCAAAAGGAAAAGAGCTTCTTCGTGACAGCCATAAATAACGAAGGTTCGCGGATCACACGGGCGCAATCGAGTGACGCGCGTAAACAAGGAGTCCGGTACAGAATTGCGGAGAGAAAAGAGCGCGTCTCGCGTGGAAAGAATCAGCGAGGAGAACGATCGCGACCACCAGTGGACCATCCTCGGCGATTCCGCGTACACCGCGAGTTACCCGAAAGAATTTAACATTCGCGTATGCACCGTGAATAATGTATGGTCGCGAGTAGTTGGACTTCCAAATTCGCCGGAGAGATATTTTAATTCGGAATAGAGGAAGATTTAACGGACGATCGGAGGACTTTGATTTTTTTTTCGCGAAGAGTCTCAAGATGGCGATCGAAGAGAAAGGAGACTCGAAAAAATTTACGTCTGACCCTGATCGGGTCCAAATATAGGGTGAATTTTTCCATCCCTATCAAATCCTTATCAGATCCTGATGAAATCTAACATTGTGACCCAAAACTAGAACGTTTAGAAGTCTAAAAAATTTTCAATTAGAAATTTAGAAAAAATTTAGGTCTGACTCTGATCAGGTCCAAACAGGGGAGGGGGGGGGCAAAATGGGGTACTTAAGGAAAATTTCCGATTCCAAGGGTTTAAATATGCTGAATTTTTTGTTTTTTAATCACAATTGAAGGAAATAAATTCAATTTTCAACTGAAATGAAATTTTCATGAGAAAAAAATTTTTTTTCAGTTGTCAAAATGGGGTACCTCTGCAAAAAGTACGAAAAAAAAATTTTTCTCATAATTTGTTAAGTTATT
>JAPYYX010002040.1:0-18911 GCA_030522605.1 Cremastinae sp. B BG-2022a
TTTACAACATATTTTCTACTACAGCTTGGAGTACAATTCCGTAAATGTACTTGCCTCCTTTTTTTACAGCATATATGCTGTTTTTTGGTAGATTGAATTCTTCTTCGTAACTCGCAAAAAGCTTTTCTTTTTATTTTTATTTCCAGTTTTTCTTGTCCATCCCCTTTCGATTTATTCGATAACCATGTTTCTGCCAATTAGTTAACGTTTACTCGACTCTTGTCTGTTTCGAGTAATTATTATTATTATAAAAATGTCTCGTTATATCAAGTACTTGTGTAAGAGTTTGGGTGCATGATTATTCGAATTATAGAATAAAAAATAAACTTCATTCATATTTCGAATTTCTTTTGGTATTTTTTATTGAAATAAAAAAATTATTTTGCAATTATGGCTTTGGTTACTGTTGGATTTTCCCTGTACGTTATGGCTCCGAAAAAAATTGGAAAAATTTGATATTTTCGCATTTTTTATGTTCTATAAATTATGGATGTTTATTTTATAACAAAATTAATGTAATCAGAATAAAAATAATTTATTTCAATATCGTTTCGTTAAATCCAATAAAACTAGAAATTTACATTTCTTACGCCGATGAAAAACAATAACTTTCTATGAAGCTTTATTTAATGTTAAAAATTTATGTGACTTGAAAAAAAATAAACTTTATTAGTACTGACTAAATAATATTCCTAAAAAATGTTTAAATTTAGCAAACAGATGTACAGAATTAGAATAAAAAGAATTAAAAGAAACAATTTTACCATGGAAGATAAAATTGTTATCTTATAGCTATAGTGATTTGTGTATAGGAGTCGAAATTTCGTAAATTCAAGTCCACAAAAAAATGTAATTATGTTCACACGAATTTTCGTTCTATCAAATATTCCGGTGTAATGAAAACGTGATTATGAATTGGACTGAACGTATCATCAGCAAAACTGTCATTTTTGACAAAGTAAAGCGTTTAAAAAAATTACGGATTCTTAAGTAAGTTCACGGATTTACTCAAGCAAGTACATCGATGATGAGGGTACATGAATAAACAAAACAGTGAAAATAATTATGATGACAATAATAATAGTCAAAACAATAAAAGATAGAAGTAATGAGGTTACATAAAATATGTAACTAAATGAATTTAAATTATAATAACATTTTAATTGTAAGTAAATAGCATGCGTAATTATTTAATTTTTAATTAATCATTGTGATGTCAAAAATTTCAGTGCGACGATAACATGAAAAAAATGAACTAAAAATCTTATTAACAAAATAAAATCCGACAGTGTGAAAGGGTGTTCCATCTGAGAACAATGAAGAATCCACTGACTTGAGAAAGTGCAAGGCGATAAGAGTGGCCGAATAAAGAAAAGAATAATTATAATAAAAATAATGATAAAAAAAAAAGATAATAATAAAAGTAACGCGGGGTGGAAGCAGTGAGGTCGGAAGGTGCGTGCGTGAGTCGTGTAGAGCGGGCTCGTCGGCGTACGGCCTGTTGCGGAGCGTGCGTCCGTATAACAGTAGAGAGGAGAAGGTTGGAAACGGCGGCGCGATGAAGTAGTTGGTGTAGGTCCAGGGCCCGGCGGGCTCGGCCAATCCTGGCACAGGAATTCGTGGCAGAGCTCCGCCGAACGGCCAATCCACGTGCCCGCCGCTACGGGTTACTGACCTGGCCAACGCGTTAAATATCCCATCCTGAAAAATATCGTCGCCTCTCCCTTTTTCTCCTCGCTCACCCTCTTTGCCTCCTCGCTCGATCTCTTTCTTTCTCGCTCACTTTCTTTCCCTCTCTCGCTCTCTCTTTCTCTCTCTATTCCACTCTTCATCTACATTTCTGTCTTAATCTTTCTCTCTCGCACTCTCCTCTCTCGTTTTTCAGGCTCTCCGTGTATATAAGTATTCCTGCATGGGAAATCTACGCGTACATATTTGATATATCGTAAGATATACATCTATCCTCCGTTTTTCTCTTTCCTCGCAATCTTCTTCTCTCTTTTATCCTTATTCTCTCGTCCTCCTCCCGTCCGTCTCGGACCGTCCGTCTCTCCCAGCGTTTCTCGATTTCTCTCTTCCCGAGCACGCGATGTGTCGACAGAAAAAAACGCGAAGCGTCGCGTACAAAGAGAAAGAAAGTCAGAAAGAGAGAGAGAGGAAGAGAGAGAAAGAGAGAGGGAAAGTGAAAAAGAGAAAGAGGAGGGAAGTTCGCAGGAATCGTACACATAACCCTTCTCTCCCTTCCTTTCTCCTACCCCTTTGTTTGCTCGACCACGCTCGCGAGGCAAGCACCAACCGAGCGTATTCTCTCTCTTTCTCTCGAGCTCGCGTATTTCATTGATTAGTATTGCCCATTAAAAGGGCGCCTTTATTTCATACCGACAGCGGTATCGCGCTCTCTCTCTCTCTCTCCCGATCCTTCTCGTTGTTTTGCGAGAACGCACACGAACGAGAAAGCTGACCCGTCGGGCTCTTTGCCACCCCCCTTCGGCCCCCTGGATCACTCTCGCTCCTCCTCCCCTTCCTCTCTGCTTCTTTCTGACAGGAAACGCATCGAGCTATCGACATCGTAGTTTCAATCCCACAGCCAATTTCTCGTCCTTTGACCTCGGGCCGATACTCGCGAAAATAGAAAAAAAAAGGAAAAATGAAAAAAAAATCATATGGAGAAATATATGTAATATCGATTCGTATCAAAAGGAGGAAACCGTCGTGATTGTTTATTCGCACCGAGAGCGTGTGTTCCTTTTGCTTTCGCATCGACACGCTGCACATTCCGAAAAAGAGAGAGAGCGAAAAATTACGGGCTATTATTCGCGGATGAGAATCTCGGAAAGATTCATAAATATTCGCATGTACGTATACCCACGAACGTCTGGAACGCTCGGTGAGGGCAACGAGGGGAAGAAAGGGGAGGAAAAAATACGGTATTGATTCGTAATTACGCTGTATGGCCTGCGACCGGACTGAACAAAATAGTTCCGTCTCCGTTTCTCACGTAGACACCGCGCGTATCTCTATCGTACATATAAGAAGAAATCATGGATTCTCGTATAATCCAACAGCGCCCGTAATTTCAAAGATAGATTTTCATCTCTCGCCTCTGTCTCTCTCTCTCTCTCCCTTTTCCTCTGTTGAGCTCTCAATATATCTATATCCATCTCTATCTATCCATCTGTCTATCTTTGTCTTGCTCCTCGCTCGTGCAAAATTTTCTTGCCCCTCTCGTCGTGTGCCATCAGCACGCGTTTTCACGATTGAATCGACGTAGAATTTTTCCGCGGTCATACTCGACGATGAGAGACGAAAGAAAAAGGCACTTAGGTAGACGGGAGCAGCGCCGGGATGAAAAATCACGAGAGCGAGACAAAAAGAATATGCGGCGGCGGATATCTCGCGGGTATATGTGAGAGAGAGCGAGACGCGACGAGCCGGGAAGAAGAAAGCGAGAGGGGGTGGCGCGCACGGTGAAAAAAGAGTTCGATCGACGTAATACCCCGAAGCCTGTGGGGTGGTCGACAGAAAAGAAGCGGGAGCGGGAGAAAAAACGTCAGTGAAGAGGGGCAAGAGGAAGTTGAGTGTGCTCTCTGGAGCCTTGCACGCGCCTATTACTGTACGGGAGCAAGCGTCCACTATCAGCAGCACCACTAAGGCGAGCCCAACCCTTGTAGACTTTTCTATCGACTACCTATCGGTCGAGAGAGCGCTCGTCGCGTCTCTCCATTCCCTCTCTCTCTCTTTCTTTTTTTACTCTCTCTCTCTCTCTTTCTCTTTCCGCCTTTCGGCTTCTCCGCACTGACATCCAAAGAGGAGAGCCACGTCACCCGTAATTCTTCCGCAAATATTTTCACGTTAATTAGAGCGATTGCACGACAACGGCCAGATGGGACGTGAGGGTTCAAAGACAGTTTTCATGCCGATCCTCTCTCGCTATGCAATTATTCAATGTTATACGCACGAAGAATGAAAGAAAAATCGTTCCTCAATTACGCTACAAATTTTGCAATCCGCTGTCACGATCTACGAGTTTTTGTTTTCCCTTTGAAGTTGAAATCATAAGTGTAAAAATGAATTTTTTAGTTTATTAGAATATGAGTGGCGTTGTAAAAAAAGCTCACGATCACAATCGAAAAATCGAATCACCCAGAAAATTTTGTGTAACAAAATGCATTATATCGATGCATGAAAAGTATTTGGTTAAAAATAATTTCATGGAGTTAAAAAATGTGTAATTCTATTCGTCGAAATAATTGCAGGATAGTGTTATCAAGAGTGCAAAAATAAATAGGTTTTTTCGGTTCTTTTGCTCATGCTCCATCCGAATAGTTAAAATATGATATTTAAAACAAACACAAATTTCAAAAAAATGTTTTTCGACCTGTGGATATTGAGTCATTGAAAAATAAACTTTCGTTCTCATATACGGAGACTCTACACAGATACTGTATTTATAAAAAAAATAAAATCTCTCTCAATTACTCGAAAATTGTGCACGGATAAAAATTAAAAAAAATATTCTTTACGTATTTCATGTTTAAGAACATCCTCGCAAAATCTCATGACATTCTGATCAGTCATTTTTGTACCAAAAAACCTCAAAAAACAAGGATCGTTGTTTTAAATAGAAAAAAAATGAATTTCCCATCAATATAGACCCAGAAATAATTCCGAGTATCGTTTGTAATTTCTTACGAAGCAGGGAGGCTCGAGAGAGTCAGAAAATGGGATAGGAAAAAAATGAGAAGGCGATGGATAGAAAAGAAAAGTGGAAGAGCCTTGGTAATAGCGAGGTCGGGCGTTACGACTCCCCGTGGACCAACCAATTTCACTTATCCGAGTACTCTGTAGCGTATACACGGTTGGCGTCCAACAGGGTGTCGAAGTATTCGTGTTCCTCGCGGATCCTTGCGACCTTCTCTTTACAGTTACAACAGACCGTAAAAGCATCACGTCTCGTACAGATCGATCTCTCGGCGGGCGCGCACACATATCGGACGTAAAAATACACATGCCGACGTACATATATATACGCGGAACGCAACGAAATAACCTGGAAGCCCATTTTCCATCGTTCCGTGAAACGGGTAGAAAATTTCATTTCATTATTCCATTTTACGATTTCGATTTTACGCGCGAAACGCTTCCGGCGAAATTGATCCTAAAGTTCGATCGCGAAGGTAAACTTTTTTGCAGCGACAACGCACCGAAGACAATGAGCAAACATTTGAGAACGCGGCTATACGTCGGCTCTCTCCTCAGATTTTTATTAATATTCTTATTTTTTTTCACACGTACTCGGCTTACATCTTGTTTGCACACACTTGCAATTTACTATTTTCTAAAAAATCGTCAGATGGAAGAGAAATTGTTTAGTTAATTAATTTATTAACGGTACCATCGATCGAATCATCAATCTTGGAGTAATTGAGCTCTCACAATTTGTTCCTTTATTGCGGATACGAAGCTAGTTATACATCGGAACGAAATAAAACGAATGAATTGGGAAAAAAGGCGAATAGAGAAAGAGAGAGAGAGAGAGAGAAGTGAAGTGAAGTGAAGTAAAAAAAGAAAAAAATGGCGTAGATCTCAGTGGCGTGTACGGAGAGTTTACCGGTGCTTCGTAATGACAGGTAGTAGGAGCATTAGCCACAGCAACACGGAGCCACGTAGAGAACCACGTATAGATGCATCCGGTGCAAACGTTGCTCGGGATGTAGCGAAGTCCGACGGATACAAAAATCAAGATGCTGCCTTTCGACATTGCTTCTGCGGTTCTGTGTGGTCGTTATGCACCGATGCATCTCTCTCTCTCTCTCTCTCTCTCTCTCTCTCTCTCTCTCATTCTCTCAATACTGCAGATGTAGCTCTTTTTCTCTCTCTCTGCCTCTTTTACTCCTTGTACAACTCGTCGAATGAATTATGATGGACCTAATGTTCCTTCGTATCGAAACTAAATCTCGTGTTATTTACAAAGTGTGCACCGAAGAATTCATTAACGAACGTAACGCTCGATATTAAAGCCTCGTAATCGTAGCGAGCTACAAATGTTTCAATTTATAACGCGAGCTCGAAAATTAATGACCCAGAAATTCTCGCATAAATTTTGTAGGTATAAAAAAGAATAGAAAAATGTTAGAAATTTCGCTATGGACGACGTAAAACAATTAGGGACAAAAAATAAAGATTTTATAAAATTCAGATTAATTAAGAGATTTTTAAAATGAATAACAGAAGGCACGACGATTTTCGACGAAATGAAATAATCAGTTGCATGAACCGAGTTATGATTCATTTGATACGATCATTCGAGTTAACGAATTTTCTTATGTAACTGAATAATTGATGACTAATTATTTCATTCGAGATATTTGATCCGCCATTTATTGAATAAACTCGTTTTTTTAACGTAGAACTGACGGAAAAATTAAACAAAATGCAAATGGATAACTCGGAGAAAAAATGAACTGAAAAATTAACTAATTGATAACTTGTGGAAACAGAAAGATAATAAAAAATCAAGATTTTTTCGCTAAAATAATAAAATAATCAAATCATCACAGCAATTAAAATCATCATACAGTTAAACAAATCTAGTTAAAATTTCCAACGGATTAAACCTGATGAAAAAAAAGAAAAAAGTGGCAAATTTGAGCAAATGTAGAAAATGGTTCAGAAAAATTATCAGCTCTGATCGCAACGACAAAAAAATGGACTAAATCCGTCTCTATGGGAGGAAAATTCAATTGAGTGAGAAATTATAATTCGAATTTTGTAGCGAATACGGAGGAACATGGATTGCGTGAAAGATGAGAGTAACCGGTCGTTTTTAATGACAGGTAACAACGGCAGAACTGGCAGAATATAGTTGCGGTATATAAGAAGTTAGAAAAAAATAAAAAAGAGGCAGAAAGCGAGAGAGAGAGAGACAGAGGACAAAAACGAAGCGGAGAGTGGTGGCAGTAGCCGCGCGATGCACGTAGACGCATCCGTTCCAAGTGGGCTGCAGCGGAGCTGACTCGGTAAGCCGATTATCCACCTAAATACGAAGCCAGAGTGATGCATGTGGCTTAAATTGATGTCGCCCCTCTTTCCGTCTCTCTTTCTCTCTTTTTTCTCCATTTCTCTTTTTTCCTCTCTTTCTCCCTTTCGCCATTTATCTATCTTTTTATAACAGTACACCAAGAAGCAGAGAGTAATAACAGCGTGGAGCCACTTGCCCATTTCACCGTTAACATTTAGATCACGTTTGTACACATGCGGTTCTTCGCCTTACCAACTCGTCGCATGATTAGAACTTGATTTAACTTATGTTCGAATGATCAGCATTGGATTCACATTTTTAAGGAGGTTGTATCGTTACCCTAATAAAATCAGGCACTTTTTTTTCGAGTCTTGAAATGGGACTGAATTGAATATATTTCAATTTTGTTACCATATTACATGAAATAAACAAAAAAAAAATTTTATATACCTAGTATTCATTTGATTCACATTGTTGTATGAATTTAGTATGGAGTCAATGAATTAGTAATAAAGTGGGGTACTTTTATAAGTTCATAATTCTTTCAAAACTTCGGTAAAACGATCGAACGTAAAATCGTAAAAACTTAATCTCACGTAATCGGGCAGAAATTTTCTTGACTTATAATTGTATATAACCATACATCTCTGTACAAATTTCCATGACGATTGGTTCATCCGTTTACGAGAAAATCACGGTTAAATTCAATCTTGTTACACACATTTCTAAGCCGGCGTACGATTTCAGCAGAAATGTCGAACCTTTCCGCGTGTCTATCAATAAATTCTATATGCATGTAAATGAGTGAAAAATTCGGACATTTTTAATGTGTATTTCTAATTTGTTTCTTCATCACGTGTACTAGTTTTTCATTTGATTTGCGCGAGCACGTGTGTTAAAAGTGCGTCAAATTTAACCCTGATTTTCTCGTAAATGTATATGAGAGAATTGTTTTGAAAATTTGACGAAAGACGTAGGACTATAGAAATTGAAATTATAATAAACTCTGCGGTCCATGACTTATGTTGACAGGTTAAAAATGAAGTGGCATATTTTCTGTTCTGAAACTTTTCTCCTGTCATCGGCGTCATCCGGGATATAACATAAACAAAAGAGTGCATTTTTCTTACAAGCTTCAAGCGCTTTCCGTCGTTTCCGAAAAGGCTTAACCGTGCAAAGCGCTCTCGAGAAACAGAATCGTCAGAAATATTTGCGGATTTGCCAAGATAAGAATGCATGGATCTTACACGATATTACATGCATATATATACACAGTAGTACATATTGTGCACCGCGGAGACGAGGAATTACGAATTTAACATCGCGCAACTAGTTATATGAGCCCTCGTATCCAAGGTAGACACAATAATTTATTTTCGAGCGTCTTTTGGGGACGAGATTCTTGAGAAAGTGAGGAAAACGCGGTTGCGGTATATAAAATAAGAAATTGGAAATTCGAGGATCCTATAATAGTAAGAGAGCGAAAGTCGTCTGGACGTCGTGACAGAGGACAAGTACAAGGGAGAGGATGAAGGATGCAGAGGATGAAGCGAGAATTTACGACTCGATGGGCAGCTTCTTACGATCTCGCTCGTATCAGCGTCACAAGCAGAAAAACTGCGCTCGACAGAATGAAGAAATGGCAAGGTGGAAAGACTTGCGTATGGAGCTGAGGAAGCAGAGAGAAGAAGAAGAAGAGGAAGAAAGAATAAGAAGAAGCGAGAAGTAAAAAAGGAATAGAAGCGGGAAAAAAAAACAGAAGAGCGGAGACGAGATGCGGTCTCCCATTTTTCCGTGGGCGGGATTTTGAAACCTGTTTGAGCGCTTTGAAATCTAGAGGGAAATAGAGAAGAGAGTCCGTAGAGGCCAAAGGCGGAGGATCCTTCGTGAATGCACGCCAGTGGTCGAAGACCCAGAGCGAACGAGAAAAAGACAGAGACGGAGAATATATCTAGAAAATGGAGAGAGAGAGAGAGAGAGAGAGAGAGAGTGAGAGAGACGAAAAAAAAGGAGAAAGAAGAGGATGAAATGATGAACCTACCGGTACCAACGAGGGTAAAGGAGACGGCGACTGACAAAAAGTAGTTTGTCGCTTGTTCGCGCTCTCCCGTCCTAGCTCCTCCGATGCGATTTTTCTTCCTTCTTCTCCTCCTTGAGCTTCCGCTCTTCTCCTTTTTCTCGATTTCGCCTGTCACCGTGCACTGTCTTTCGGTTTTTTCACCCTCGTTCCCACCGTCTCTCCTTATCGCTTCGCAGCACTCTACCGACTTCCTCTATATTCGTTAATTCTCAGCTCCCCAACGTCATTACGTTCATTCTCCATTCTCGTTACTACATGAGATCTTTTTTGGAACTCTTTTTCCAGGCTCATTACCATCAAATAAAAAGTGATGGAAATTTTGAAAAAAAAAAAATTGCGGATGATTTATGGGAGAGATGAGCACGAGGAGGAAAATTTATTGATAATACCATGTACAAAATCAATTACTCAAAGTACAGCAATTAAAATACGTGAACATAATCCGAAAAAGGATATGGGAAATACTTCAAAAATAAAGATCGATTGCCGATTTTTACAACAAATTTTGCAACCTTTAAATAATGCAAATGAACTTTACGAATATCTTCATGAAGTCCAAAAAGGACGGGTGTCAAAGAGTAGAGAATATTCTGCACAAGGATAAAGAGATTACTCGAAGCAAACAGTTATTTGAAAAATGCTCTCGATCCCACCATGAAGTAAATAATAAAAAGTTACATTCGTGTACTATAATTATTGCAAAAAAATTATGCGACCCATGCCTTTGAAAAATATATAGCGTGTACATGAACGTCATAAAGATTTCCATGAAGTGAAAAGAGATGCGATGGATGTCGAGGAGGAATAAAATGTGTGTTTTAGCGAAGGTAAAGACAAATACATATTACATGAAGCACGCGTTACATACTCGAACTCTTTGAACGGTTTTACAGAGGCAAAGTCATGGTGAAGCGACTACCTTGACGACACACTCGGGTGGCGAGAGTGTGGTATGCGCGCGTATCGGTAGCAGGCGGTTGTCCGTTACGGTAGAGGATCGCCGTCTTTTCGAGAAAACTCGAGTGTGTGCGTGTATATGCAAACTCGGCTATAACGATTACGTTCTCGTGCTCGGAGCTGCGAGACGAGGGCGAGAGTGACTGAGAAAAGTATCAAGCGAGAAGGAAGCGAGTACGACCGAGCGATCGGAAGAGACAAGGAGAGAGAGACGAGAGCATATGTCGGTAACCGGGAATACGTTTATGCGCGGGCGTAAACATAAAGCCACACCGTGTCACGAGGATAATTGCCCACGACTCATCGGTAAACACAATGACCCGACGTACTTCTCTATAAAATCATACACATTTCTCTTCTCTTATCGTCGCATCCTCTCATTCGCTCTTTTCTTCTTCACTGAGTTAAAGAATTACTTCCGGAAATTCCGGCGTCGTCGCGGATTAAATTTGCGCCTCAATTATTCATTGTTGCGAATTCGTAATTGTCATTTATTCTCCGGCCAAGTCTTCCAATTTGAAATGTTTTTCAAATAGATGAGGATGATATTATATTTTTTATATATGGGTACATTTTTTTAGGGATGAAAGATAAAAGTTTGAATCATTTGACGAAATTTCATCTGGGAATAAAAAAATTATTTATGTAAAATTAACGAATACTTTGTCATCAACGGTTTTGCGATACTTTTTTTGTTTATTCTCTAAATCTACGAGAACTATTTTGGCACTTGTATCGAGTGTAAGTGAATGACCGGCCGTGGAATTTGATATAGAGCTTCAAACCGCACAGGGGACGATCACGTTACACTTTGAGTCGATTTTTTGTAGTCTTTATCTTGTTTGAAGAATTTTGTAATTTTAAGATTTTATACGTAAGTTTACGTTACTTGTTGTAATATACATTAATTTGAGAATTTTTGGAATTTGATATAATTTGTCAATATATTCAACATTCCTGTATATAACCTTATTTGTATTATTCTAAGATATTTGGTGATGGTATAGAAATAAAAACCTTTTTCTGGTATCCAGTGCAAATGAAAAGTGAGCTTTCTTGAAAGATCTAAATTTTCTTCATTATTTATTATAATTTCCAGAAAATTTTCGATAAAAAATTTTATGTGTCTGCATGTATATCAATAAAAAGCATGAGTCGGAGAATCACTGACGAAAATCTCTTGAAAGTTTTGTATTTATAAAAAAATACATCTATTTATTATAAAAAATACAGTTTCGAAATTTTTCGGAAAAATAGCCGTAAAGACGAAAAATTTTGATTTTCAAATTTCTCTCATCATCCTAAATCAGTATTCACAATCTTCGTTATATTTCGCAAATTTATATAGTTCTCGAACCGGAAAAAAATAAAAATTTTTTCTAAATTATAAAAAAAAACCTGAAAACAAGTTATTTAAAAAAAATTCGAGAAGAAATTTCGACGTGTTTGGATATCGAGTGTGAGTGCATAGCCGGTTGTGGAATCCGGCGGTGGTTCGGACCGGGCAGTCGACGATCGCGTTACTCTAGGTCAGTGCCGTTTCGCCCGGGCTGTGTACGCGTACATTCTATATCTGCGCTGTCCCCTTCCCTCAGTCCGGCCCCTTTGGCCTGCTGGCGTCCCTCGCTCCGCGAATTCCAGGACAACTAAAGCGAGACGGATTCCCGAAGAAGGTGAGAGAGAGAAAGAGAGAGAGAGAAAGAAATAAAAGAAGAGAAGAGGGACGAGGATGTGGGAACCGCATCGCGAAAGAAGAACGAGAAGCGGCCGATGAACAAGAGGAAGAAGGAGGAGTCCGGAGGACGAAGAAGAGTTATAATGAAAGAAGACGAAGAAGAGGAGGAAAAAAATGTATATACTCGAGTACGAAGAAGGTTTAGGTTGAGGCAATAAGGGAACAGGCTCTCGTTCCCGATTATACTCGATTCTTCGCTCTCCGTACGCATCTCACCATTTATCATTGCATTTCTTCCATCACTCCTTTTATTAAAATCGTTTTTTCTTCATTTTGTTCCGACTGGTTTCACGAAAAAGTCGTTCTTTATAATAAAATGTGAGGATTTTAATAAGAATCGGGTTCTTTCAAGTCTGAACATCGTAAGCAAACGAATTGACTTATGAAAATTTGTCGAACTAAATATCTCCATCCGAAGAAGAATACGAAGGGGGAGGAAAGAACGCAAATAGATATTTCAATATAAATTAATTGTTTTTTTAATATCGAGAGCGTACCTATACCTTGCGCAGAATGAATTCGAATTCAAGGTTGCGGATTGAAAAAAAAAAATTGAATGAGCGATATATCGTCGGAGGAGGCTCTCGGGACCGCCATTGCGAAAATGATATATCCGGCATCTGCGTGTAATTTTAAATTGGTTATATTTCGCTCATTTTTTTTCTCTTCCCGTGATATTGTGCAGGTTCTTTTTAGTGGCTCGAAAAATATCGATCCGTGAGGGTTGAGTCGCTGAAAAATTCTAAAAACGAGACTCAAGAGGAACAAAAAAACAGCCCTTGACACACCCCCAAACGAATCGAACAATAAACTCGCTCTCTTTTTCCAGCGAGGGCATATTTATTCGGAAAAAAAAATGATTGAAAAAAATTGCGAAGGTCGTGAATAGGGGGCTATAAAAAAATTGTTTCAATTAAAAAAAAAATCGTATCATTTTGGAGTTCGGAGTTCGGTGGATTAAAGTTTGAAACTTCTTTTTTTTAATATCCAGGGGGTTCGCAGTTTACGGGAGTAGAGGCGAATTAATATTGCGGTTTATTGTCGTTTTTTTTTCTTTCTTTACGATCATTGCCCGGCAATTCTTTTTCTCGTACACCGGCTGAATTAAAGCGCAGGGAAAATGTAAGAGGAGGGCGAAAAAGGGGATAGAGAGAGGGGGGAAATTCACGCGGTGCAACTTATATGCACTCCTGTATCCTATGATTAGAGCCTGCCAAGGTTTTGCGCCCCTCGCCCGCCGGCTCGGCTATCAGCGCGAACATCGAAAGAAGGAAAGATCTAAGGAGGGAACGAGAGAGAGAGAGAGGATTATTTTCCATTTTTGCAACAGAGTTTCTCTCCCCCGATCTTCCGTAATGCCTCATCGTCGTCGCACACCCTATATGAAAATCGTTGAACTTCTTTTTTCTCTCTCTGTTTTTCCACCTATCGTGCGGTAATTCTGCGATCTTCTCTCTTTATCTGTTCACTACTCTCTCTATCTCTCTCTCTTTCATTTTCCTATCGTCTTTTTTAAAGCACGTCGGACAGGTGCATTCGCGAATCGTCGATGCACCGATGCCAAGCTCGCGCCTATCGCCCTTCGACAATTTTACACTATTCTGTGTGTCTTTCTCTCTCTGGCCTCCTACATTCGTCCTTATCCTCAGTGAAGAGAGAAAGAAGAGAGAAAAAAAGTGAATTTAAAAAGTTATAGGTCTCGTATTTCCACAACTTTTTAACGCTATTGTAAAATCGTACAGAGATTGCTCGTGAGGGAAAGAAAAAAAAGCTGAAGAACATTTTTTACGGATCTAAATTATTCTTGAAAGTTCTCGCTATTTTTTTCTTTTTCCGCAGCTTTTTCGTCTCAACGTGCGGATATAAAATTGAAAGGGCCTGCGCTGCAATCGAGCTATAAAAAATCAAAGTACGAGAAGAAAAAAAGAAGTTACGCCTACCGCGCGCTCATTTCTTTCAACGAAACGAAAGGAAAAATTTACCACCACTTTGCGAAGAGCGAATATTTCATTCCGATTGATGGAATATTCTTATCATGAATATTGAAAGCAGCTCTAATCAAATTTTCAAACTGAGATCGCGCAGGGATGAAATACTTTTTCATATTTCTTCTGATTCTGATATTCTTAATCAACTTTCATCGAGGGAGTTTAAAAAAATTGTTTAGCATTTATATATTTTGTGAACTCGTTTGCAAATGATTTTCTCATCGAATCATTATAAATAATGTAAGAACAATTTTTAATGAATACTTTCATCGTGATTATAGCATCCCAAAAAAATATTGAAAATTATTTTTCTGCAGAATTATTTGTATATTTATTATTCTTTATCGTGAATGCATTGGTGCTTGATGTCCATACAATATGTACGATCAAGGCAAATTATGTTATATTGAATCTTGTGGACCGCTTATAGTTATGAAAAGCAATTTTATGTTACTGGATAAATTTTACGTCGTCAAGTTTTATTTTATCCACACACAAATTGTCTTACATTGCATGTTATTGGCAATTACATTATATCGAAAGTTATTTTGTTTCACTAAATAAATCTTTGTGTATTATTTTATTCACACGAAAAAAATGCATTTCTTTCATTCAGTTTTTTATTATCATCAACAATCTTTCTCACATTAACCCAAAGTTTTGCAATTTTTTTCGAAATTATTTTATTCACAATCGGACGGTCGTGCGTCTGGTCGGGTGGTAGCACCTGTCGTTACCCAGACACGAGCTCGCTCGTGACTAATCCGCGCCCGCTTACCAATTCTGTGTAACCATGCACCGAAAGGCCCATTCTTGCTTCGTTTATACTATATGCGCGCGTATATTATCTATGTATACGTATAATATGCGATTAACGGTTTACACCGGCTTGTCATCGGGTAAATGCATTATCGCCGAATCGATAACGCGCGTGCCACGCGCGAGTGATCCACTCGTCTATAAGCTTTCTCCTTTTCCGCTCATTTTCTCAGTGCCATCTGAAAATGAAGAAATATAATTGTGATTTTACGACGAAATAAACTCAACTGGGAGGAGACGTGAAAAAAAACTATGGCAGACTTTTCAACATTATTTTCACACTCTGATATACCTTTATTCGTATAATAATGTAAGAATTGCTTAATGGGAAATATATTATTTGATCGGAAAATTTAAAGGTAAACATATTTTAGGGGTAAAAAACATTTTCCAAAGACAGTGGAAAGTGAATATTGGATATTTGAAATTTTTTTAAAAGCTAATCAAATTATCTCATTAATTTTGTAAAAAAAAATTAAAACAAACAAATATGTGAAGCTCTCTAGTGTTTGTATACAAAAATAAGAAAGACAGTTAGATTTGTCGATATGTGTACATAATATAATAATATTATATTATGATATGTATATCGATTATATAATTATGTGTATAATAATATATAAAATAAAAATATCCATATTCAAGTATAGTTTCGGTTTGAGTTTTTCATCCACTTCCTTATTTAATCATCAGAATGTTTCATTACGATCGAAGCCTTCCGTGCATTCCATTTCCGTTTCTACGAAGCATATACGATTTCTCAAACATCACCCTACAGGAAACAGTTAGAAGGTAAACTTTAACAAACTAATTTTGTTAGTGTACATACGATTATGCAATCCGCTATTTATCGATTGTATAGAACCAAATTGTATCAGCTTAGGATATCGAATATTCCTGTTTCTATACGAAATCGCTTAATTTCATCTCTCGAATATTGCCCCCAGGCTAACGGAGATTCGGAAAACAGATATCGAAATTTTTACTCCTACGTACACTCAAAATCTTCAGTACACACTTCCTATTACCCTTTTTCATCTATTTATTAGTATGTACTATGAAACTTTGATATATAATTTTAAAGCGCGTTTATACAAATTTGTTCACACTTGTATGTAAATATCAATAGATCAAGGGGGTTGATCAAACATCGATATTATCAGATAAGAATTTGGATTTAAAATATGTTCAATTTAGATGAAATTGGATATATTTTGAAAATAAATATTTCATGGCGAAATATGTATAAATTTTGCACAGCGTCTTATGGTGCGATTATAAATACACTCGTTTAATCGAAGGTTAAAAGTATATGACTCGTTAGGCAGGTCCGAAATTTTTCAATCATCTCTTTAATTAAACATCAAAGAATCCACTAGAGTCCTACAAAAATCATTTTATCGAACTATATGTTTTTGATAAAAATGCGATTTAGTACGAAAAAACGTGAAAATCTCTCGGAACTGTCGACATCATGAATGAAATCAGCCGATGACGACAAAGAAAATTGACCAACTTCATCTTAAATATTATTCACCTGATAATTTTTTGACATCAATTTTCAGTGAAACATTTCAAAGTGCATTTTTTCCTGTGATTCGAAAAGTAAAAATGGAAACTTTTGCGGAAATTTTCTGTACACGGACTGTCATTTTAACTAGCGAATACTTAAGTAAACAACCCAGAATTTATGTGAATATTATGAATTTTTTCTACATTTAATAAAAAGTATACCTTAATATTTATATTTTTTCTGAGACGACTGTATATTGGTTTAAATTTTGACTCGCTTAGGAAAAGTTGAGCTCAAACTTGCTTGTAATATTTATATAAAGACTGACGTAAAATCAGTCGTAGGGAAAAAAATTCCTCGGAGTGAAATGTATTTCGCAGACGAAAAAAAAGGCGCTCGTGATAAGAAGTGAGTTTGAAGAGAGGAGGAGGAGGAGGGAGAAAAGAACTCGGAGCCGACGAAGCGAAACGCCGGGGGAAGCCGAAAAATAAAACACAGATATGTATAAGGGTAGAGGGGATGAGTGTGTGGCCAATAGTTTCAAGGGCACGATCCGTGCGTTGAAGTGCGCGAGTGTGCGAGTGGCTGGCTGATCGTGCCCAGACCTACCCTAATAAAGCCTGTTAAGTCTTCTCTCGAAAGCAAAAGCGCTCGACGAAGATGCAGGGAGGGGCAGCAACTTGGAGCAGCTGAATTCGCCTTCCGTTCGAGCCTCGTGTCAATACTTTGCCCGTTCCACTGCCTCGATCCCTAACCTTACTCACTTCCGAATCGAGTGGGGGAACTCCGATCGTGCTCGGCCCGCGTAACAATAATTGGCCAGGCTAAAGACCGCCCGGTACAGAACCAACAAACATTTTTTTTTCCCTCATCGTATCCCCTTTTTGGATACGACTGTTGGTTGTTGGTCTTTCCGTACCATCTGAATATTAAAATATGTTAAAATGAAAAATATTTTTACATCGCTAGGTGAACAAATGCATTGGTACGAGTTGATGTATTATTACGTTCGTTTTTCTCAATTAATTGTAAGGATTTGCGTTTTTTAAATGTTCTTTTACGTTCTTGATGTAGTTCACACGTGCATCTAAAAAATTCTATACAATCGTATTATTATGATGTTCATTATTCTATTGTATTGTATTATATTATGGTGTATTATTATTATTACTGTTATTATTATTATATTAATTTTTTTAAATAAATTTTGTAGATGAAAATTTCTTTTCAAGTTTTCTCATCTCTGAAAAATACGGAAGACAATATAAGTTAATAAGTTATCCGTCAGCTTATTCAACTATTTTTAATCTTTCGTACCTTCCAAATATACTTTGTTCAATACATAAAATATTCGAGTTTCTAAAACAAAATGAATATCTAAGCATTTTGAAATATTTCTCACACGGTGCAGTACACTTTAAAATAAATTATTTTTCTATTTCTGTGAGATAAATTTTCGAGCTTCTTTTTTTAAAAAAAACTCCCGACGTCGCTTTTTCTTGAAAACGAACGTGGGATCCTGGAGTCGCGCATTAATCGCTCGAATTCTTTTCGAATTGAGAGGACGAATATCACGACTTCGTCAATTGAAACGATCAAGAGACGTTGATAATCGTTATCGATAAAAAAAAGTGAAGGAAAAAAGGGAAGAAAGAAAGAAAGAGAGAGAGAGAAAGAGAGAAAGAGGGAGGCGCGCTGATGAACGAGAGAACGACGAAACGCGAATATGTACGCGCGTGACGCACATAATACATTCGCGACGAGAACACTCGTTTTTCATAACCGGTTCACCGCGATATATCCGAGCGTCGCGCTTCCATGCATCCATGCACTTGGGCGGCCGTTTTTTCTCCCTCTCCCCCTTTTTTTCTCCAGTGATTCTTCAATTCAAGAACGACGAGTCTCGCATGTTTGATCGAAGAAAAATTCGCTTCTCAGATTTCTCTTATACGCTCCTTCGTTGCTGTGTTTTTTCCTTCTCTCTCTCTTTCTCCCTCTCTCTCTCTCTCTCGCTCTCTTTCTCTCTTGGTTTTTTCTTCGTCGCTGCTCTTATAAAATATACCATTCACATGTACACGCATATGAAGAAATGTATAGCGGGGCCGGTACTGTTTCTTAACCGATCGTTATGTCGGATCGTTAAGTCCCGAGAGTTCGAGTCACAAATCTTCCGCAATTATATTCGTCGGTAAAACAAGAACTGCGATAGAGAGAGAGAGAGAGAGAGAGGGGGAAAAAATGATAAACTTGCAAGTCAACGAAGAGTTCAAGTCGTGAAAATTTTAAATGTGTGCGTTAAATTTTATCACATGTACGAGAGTCCGAGGGTCCTTAAATTATATTAAAGCGATAAAATATAGAATTTCGTCTCTCCTGTAAAAAATATTATAGCGAGTTCGTATTTATACCAAAATAATAAATAATGAATAATACAAAAAAATACCAATTCGTTCGTTTTTCAGTCGTTACAGCTGGATACTTTTGAGTTTCATCCCGTTCGAGACATTTGGAAACATTTTGTAGTTGGAGGAACGTATAGGACATTTTTTCAAGTTTTTCTTTCTTTTTTTTCGTTGTTAATCTGTTTCAATTTATTCAATTGAAAAATCTTTCAAAAATGTGTTTTTAGATTCAGTTAGTTAGTTCGGTTGGTTTCCTTTCGTACAGCTTCTAGCTTTAATCACGATATTCCCTTCCATTTTAGAACCGTCTATTGCCATGGTTCATTCCAGCATTTTTCCTTTTTCCCTCTATTTCCCCCCAATTGCGTCTGCAGCCGACTTCATTCCTAACCTGTA
>JAPYYX010002041.1:0-19353 GCA_030522605.1 Cremastinae sp. B BG-2022a
ACATCTAGTGAAAGAAATCAAAATTTAACAATACATAGATAAAAGAAAAAATACTAAAAATAGCAAGGCATCCCTGATAATAAGATAAAAAAATGGATAAAATTTCAGAAAATGGGTTTCCCGTCGAGGAAGCGAGATCGGACGGGCTCTTTGGCCCGTAAATCCCTGAGGTCTCCCCGAAGGAGGAACTGAGATAAAAAAGAAAAGGACGAGTCGTGATGGGGCCGGTGCGATGGATAACGACGATATTGCTCCTGACGAGTCTGACGGTCCTCGTGGAGAGTTACCTGGCCGTGGTCTCGTCGAATCTTCCTCCAGGTACTTTGGTCTTCGACGCGGGAGTTCCTCACCTCGGTGGACGTCGAAGGTACGAGGTGTCGACGGACCGTACGGCGAGATTCGCCCGTAAATTGCTCCGGGTTAATCCTCACAATGGAAAGGTGACGCTGGCGCGAACGTTGAGCTGCGACGGTCTCCAGTACCCGAGGCTGTTCACCTTCTACGTGGACTCGACGAGCACTCGACTCGGTCGTCCCATAATCGATTATTACAGCCTCCCGCTCAGGGTCCTGATAACAGGATGCGGAGGCGAGAATCAGGACCTGGCGGCGACTAAGGGCTGGATGGCCGAGACCCTGGCGTCGTACGCGATGCCGAGCAACGACAAGTTCACGGAGATCTGCCTCAGGAGTTCCCAGTTCGTCGCGGCCCTGAGGGACTTTCTGCCGCACACGGCGATCGCGGAGTGCGAGACGAAGTGGGGCGGAGTCGCGGACTCGAGATTCCTGGTGGAGGGCGGAGCGGGCGACCTGGTGTCGTCGTCGGAGCAATGTCTGGTGGAGCCTCTGTGGAAGATCTCGGTGTCGATGACGCTGAGGTGCGGCTCTAGTCACCTGGCGGACGCTGAGCACAGACTGAAGATCATATTTCATCATCAGCAGCTCGACGACACGGACCTGGGGAGAAGAGTGAGGAGAGAACTGAGGAACAAGTCACCGTTCTTCGAGCACGGGCTGTACATCGCGGCTGTCGAGGAGGAAAAAGAAGCCGGTGAGCCGGTGACGGTCGTCAGGGCGAAAGATCCTGAGGGAGGGACCCTCCGTTACACGATGATGTCGTTGTTGGACGCGAGGTCGGGAGCATTGTTTTCATTGGATTCGCAGACCGGGAGAGTCACGACGAGGGCGCGTCTCGATCGGGAAAACGTCGAGGTTCATTATTTCAAGATCCTGGCCGTCGACGACGCATTTCCACCGAGAACAGGAACGACGACGCTCCAGGTTAACGTCCTGGACGCGAACGATCACGCGCCGACGTTCGAGCTGCTGGATTACGAGGCGCCGATCAGGGAAGGCGTGCCCGTCGGCTCGACGGTGATCGCGGTCAAGGCGACGGACAAGGACGTCGGACGTAACGCCGAGGTCGAGTATTCGATAGTCTCGACGACCGGAGGAGGAATGACGTCGGTCGGAGAGGATTCGGCGACTTTCAGGATCGATCCGAGGTCCGGAGTCGTCACGACGAGGACGTCGCTGGATCGGGAGAAAACCGAAGTTTATACGGTGATAATAAAAGCTTCGGACCTGGCGAACGCACCGGCGATCAGGCAGACCGCGTCGACGACTCTGGTCGTCAGGATCCTCGACGACAATGACAATTATCCACAATTCTCCGAGCGCACTTACTCCGCGACTGTTCCCGAGGACCTGGACTACACGACGAATCCCGTCGTCGCGAGTATTCGCGCCAACGACGCGGACAGCGGCGCCAACGCGGCGATAAGATACACGATAATAGGGGGAAACACGCAGAACACGTTTTCGATCGATTCTCCGTCGGGTGACGTTACGCTGGTCAAGCCTCTGGACTACGAGACGATGGACCTGTACAGAATCGTCGTCAGGGCTCAGGACGGAGGATCGCCGACGAGATCCAACACGACGCAGTTGATAATTCACGTAAAAGACGTCAACGACAATGCTCCGAGATTTTTCACCAGTTTGCTCCAGGAGGCGGTCTCCGAATCGGTCCCGGTCGGGACCTCGGTCCTCAGGGTTCAAGCGTACGACGGGGACAAGGGCCTGAACGCGATGATAAAATACTCGATAGGAGCGAGAGATCTGTCCGGAGCGTCGACGGATAACTTCCCGATTACGGTCAACTCGGAGAACGGATGGATTCACACGACGAGGCAGCTGGATCGGGAGCAGTGCTCCAGGTATCAATTTACGGTCGTAGCCACGGATTCCGGAGAGCCGCCGAAGTCGGGGAGCGCGACGGTTGTACTGACGGTGACGGATGTCAACGATAACGATCCGAGGTTCGAGCCGAAGAACTACGAGGCCGTCGTCTCCGAGGACGATCCTCCGGGTACCCCGGTCGCTTCGGTGACCGCGACGGACCCGGATGAGGACGCTAAAATTCATTACGACATCACCGGAGGAAACACGAGAGGACGATTCTCCATAACTTCGCAAAACGGTGGAGGACTCATCACCGTGGCTCAGCCTTTGGATTACAAACAGGAAAAAAGATTCGTCCTGACGGTCACGGCTGCGGATTCCGGAGGACGAATGGACACGGCGCTCGTCTACGTCAATGTTTCCGACGCCAACAACTTCGCACCGGTCTTCGAGAACGCCCCGTACTCCGTCCCCGTCTTCGAGGACGCTCCGATCGGGACGACGGTCCTCGTCGTCAGCGCGACGGACTCCGACGTCGGGCAAAACGCTCAGATAACTTACAGCCTAGGAAGCGACGGGAATGAACTGGAGATTGCCGAATTTACGATCAATTCGCAGACCGGAGCGATCACGACGACAAAGACACTCGACAGGGAAAAATTGTCGGGCTACGTACTGACTGTCACTGCCAGGGACGGCGGAGTTCCACCGTTGTCTGATACGACCGAGGTTGAAATATCCGTCACGGATGTCAATGACAATGCCCCTATTTTTGACGCGAGTCAATATCAGGGCAGTGTACCTGAAGACGTCGTCGTTGGCACTTCCGTTACGAGAGTCTCTGCCACGGACGCTGATCAGGGTCTCAATGGACGTGTCAGGTGAAATGATATTTTTATAAATTCACTTTCTTCATTATTTTCGTCAGTTTAAATTATGGAGCTGGAAACTTTCCTGATATACATATGTATCGGACCCGTTCGTGAGAATTTTAATTTTGGAATCTTCACTTGGCCACAAAAGAATTTTATATTATTTTGGTAAAATAATAATTTTTTATAAAGGAGGAAATAAATAATTATTGCGTTTGACAGGTATACTTTCGAAGATGATGGTGACGGAGCTTTCGCCATCGACGCGACGACAGGAACGGTGAGAACCGCGAAGCAACTCGACCGAGAATCCGTTGCGAGATACAATCTCAAAGCTCTCGCTATCGATCGTGGAATTCCTTCGCTCTCCTCGGCGGTACCGATAATAATAAAGATCGAGGACGTAAACGACTCTCCACCGGCATTCGAGAGCGACAAGATAATTCTCTTCATACCGGAAAATTCACCAATCGGCTCGACCATCGGTGAGATCTACGCTCACGATCCGGACGAGGGTCCCAACGCAGCGGTGCAATATTCGATAATCGGTGGAGAGGATGCGAACAGTTTTTCACTGAACTCTCGACCTGGATCTGACCGAGCTGAATTAACGACTCGCGAGGAACTCGATTACGAGTCACCGAGGAAAAAGTTCGAAATATTTGTACGAGCGTCCTCGCCGCCTCTCAGATCGGACGTTCTCGTCCAGGTGATGGTCACCGACGTGAACGACAATGCTCCGGTCCTCAAAGATTTTCACATAATATTCAACAACTTCAAAGACTTTTTCCCGACGACG
Source organism: Cremastinae sp. B BG-2022a (assembly GCA_030522605.1). Classification (NCBI taxonomy): domain Eukaryota; kingdom Metazoa; phylum Arthropoda; class Insecta; order Hymenoptera; family Ichneumonidae; species Cremastinae sp. B BG-2022a. The sequence goes on from JAPYYX010002041.1 coordinate 3,855, forward strand.
CCGATCGGAAGGATTCCAGCCGTCGATGCGGACGTCACCGACAAGCTCGTCTACAGTATTTTAGCTGGCAACAATGCGAACCTCATCACCCTGAACAAAACATCCGGGGAGATAAGTTTGTCACCGCAATTGAACACGAACGTAGCAAGGGTCGCGACGATGGAAGTATCCGTGACGGACGGCGTGAACGAGGCGAAGGCCACGATGACTATTTCTATAAGACTGATTACCGATAAGATGCTCTTCAATTCCATAACCGTAAGACTGGACGACATGACGGTCGAAGCTTTTCTCAGTCCCCTATTGGGATACTTTCTCGACGGTCTTGCCGCCATAATTCCCTGTCCGCGTGAAAATATCTTCATATTCAGTGTCCAGGAGGACACCGACGTCAACGGGAAGATCCTGAACGTGAGTTTCTCGGCGAAGAGGGTCGAGCCAGGAAACAGCGACGAGTTTTACACTCCGCAATTTCTCCAGGAACGAGTTTACCTGAATCGAGGAATCCTGGCGAGACTCGCCATCGTCACGGTTCTTCCTTTCGACGACAATCTCTGCGTCAGAGAGCCTTGTCTGAACTACGAGGAGTGCGTGACGGTTTTGAAATTCGGTAACGCTTCGGGATTCGCGAGCAGCGACACCGTTCTCTTCAGACCGATTTATCCAGTCACGACCTTTTCCTGCAAATGTCCACGAGGATTCACCGGGAGTCGGGAAGCTTATCTCTGCGACATGGAGGTCAATCTTTGCTACTCGAATCCTTGCAAGAACGACGGTATCTGCGAACGTCGAGAGGGAGGATACACTTGCATCTGCCAGCCGGATTTCACAGGACCTGATTGTGGAATTTCGTTGGAGAACGGCGTCTGCACGAGCGAGGTTTGCGCCGGAGGTTCCCAGTGTCTGTCACGACCTGGTGGCGGTTTCACTTGCGAGGCTTGTCCAATAGCAGCCCTGGAAAGCGTGACTCCATTCTGCGAGTTGAAATCCAGAAGCTTCGGACCGACGACGTTCCTCACATTCGCTTCCCTGCGTCAGCGACATCGTCTGGGACTTCGTGTAAAATTCGCGACGGAATCGAAGAACGGTTTACTCCTGTACAACGGACGTTACAACGAGAAACACGATTTCATAGCGTTGGAGATCATCGAGTCGAGAGTTCAATTCAGTTTTAGTCTAGGAGACGAGATAACGCGAGCGACGGCTTCGATACCTGGTGGCGTCTCCGATGGTCAATGGCACGAGGTTCAAGTGACTTATATCAATAGGACCGTCGTTATATCCCTGGACGAGTGTGACGTCGCCCTGGCTTTGAAACACGGGGACAGACTCGGTCAAAAGTGGTCCTGCGCTGGAAGGAGCGAGCAAATTCTCGAGGCGCGCTGTTCACATCCGACCGAGACTTGTCACAGGTTCCTGGATCTTACAGGACCTCTACAGATAGGCGGTCTACCCTCGATACCTTCGAGCTTTCAGATCAGGAACAAGGACTTCGTCGGTTGCATCGGCGATCTCCACATCGACGATCGTTTCGTCGACCTCAACTCCTTCGTCGCGGATAACGGAACGACCGCTGGATGTCCCGAGAAGCGAGACTTCTGCGAGATTTCGAATCCTTGTTACAACGGTGGTACCTGTCGCGAGATCTGGTCCGGATACGTCTGCGAGTGCGAGGAAGGCTTCGGAGGTCCGAGATGCTCGGACGAGGTCGGAAAGCCCTGGAGATTCCACGGGGATGGTCTGTTGAGTTTCAATCCTCTTCTGAGGCCCATACAGTTACCCTGGACGACAGCTCTGAGTCTGAGAACTCGCGGAGACGAAGCTTTCGTCATGAGCATTCAGATAGGACAGAACAGCACGGCTCTCTTTTATCTCCAGGATGGAAAATTGGCGACCTCCCTCGACGGAGCTGACATCATCTCCACGCCCGTTAAAATAAACGACGGTAACTGGCACAGATTTGAGATCGTCTGGCAGAGCGGACACGTTTCCTTGGACATGGATTATCGCAACAGGCCGTCGATATCTCCGCTCCTGGCGAAGCTTCAGGGTCTCTACGTGGGAAGAATTCTTCTTGGAGGTCCAGATCAGTCGATCAACACCGAGCTCTCCTTCTTCGACGGTTGTATTCAAGATCTCAGGATCGGAACGAATCAAAGTATACTTCAACGTCCCACGGTCCAGGAAAACGTTGCCGTTGGATGCTCGACCGAGAATGAATGCGCTGCGGATTGTCCTGACTCCTCTGTCTGCGTCGCCAAGTGGCAAGCGTCTGAATGCATTTGCAATCCGGGCCGAGTTGGGGACACCTGTGAGGCCATCTGCGATATAAATCCTTGTCACAGCGACTCCGGCTCCTGCGTTCAAGAATTACATTCGAAAAAAGGATACAAATGCGAATGTAGCTCTGATGAATATTCTGGAGAATATTGCGAGGTGAGAAAAATTAATTTATAAATAAATAATTATTACAAGTTTATTATTATTAAAGTATTGAATAAAATCGCAAATCTAAAATAAAAATATTAATTTTCAGATAAAAGTTGATCAACCGTGTCCAGCAACGTGGTGGGGCTCCCCGGTCTGTGGTCCGTGTCATTGCGACGAGTCCAAGGGCTACGATCCATCCTGTAACAAAACAACGGGCGAGTGTTATTGCAAGGAGAATCATTATCAGCTGCCTGGTCAGGACGAATGCATACCGTGCGATTGTTACGCGACAGGAAGTTTTGGTCCTCGGTGTAATACAGAAACTGGACAATGTCGATGTCGATCGGGAGTCGTAGGACGATCATGCACCAGCTGTCCAAATCCGTACGCCGAAGTCACCGAGGACGGTTGCAAAGTCGTCTACGACGGTTGTCCGCGCTCGTACTCGATGGGACTCTGGTGGCCGAGAATGAAGTTCGGTAGCACCGCGATCGAGGATTGTCCTGGAACCGCTGAGGGAAAAGCTTCTCGGCCCTGTGACGATCATCTCGGGGGTTGGCAGCTTCCTGATCTCTTCAATTGTACTTCCGAGGCGTTCATCGAGCAGAGATTCAAGCTCGGTGCTCTGGAGAATGGTCAGCTGGACCTGGACCGTGACACGGTCGTCAAGATGGCGATGGATCTGCATCGAGCTGTCAACGACACGAAGGACATGTACGGAGCTGATCTCCTGGTCGCTGAGTCTCTTCTCATCTTGTTGCTCCGTTACGAGGAAAATCTCGCCGATCTTCACTTAACTCACAATCAGGACAAAGATTACGTGCCGCACTTGGTCGGTATCGCGGGTGCGATACTCAGCAAGAGACACCTCGAAAATTGGCAAAAAATTGAGACTCTGAACGGCGATACGCCTGACAAGATTCTCGACTCCATGGCCAGGTATCTCAAAGTTCTCACTGGCTCGCAACACAATACTTTCACGGAGCCCTTCGAGGTCGTGGATCTGAACGTCGTTATGGGATTGGACACGGTAACGTCCGAGAGTCTCTTTGGATATGAAACTCCCGAGTACACCGAGGACGCGTCGCTCTCAACGGCGAGACCTCCCGAAGCCGATCGGAAGGTCATCATCCCGGATACTTCGGCTTTCCTCACCTCACCTGCACACCTGGGACCTTACATAAGTTTTCCCAAGTATAATAATTATATGGCAGATCCCCAGAGATTCGATCCATTCTCGAAAATTAGAGTTCCACTGGGCTTGCTCGGTATCAAGACTTGGAGTCAGGGCGAGCTGAACGACAAGGAGAGTCAGAACAACGAAAAAGCTGTACTGAGTTACGTTCAGTACAGAGAATTGGGAGCGTTGCTTCCTAAAAGGTGCGATTACTGATTAACACATTTTATTATGAATTTAACTAATCAATTTATTTTAATTTGTGATTTGCATTTTTTTTGTTTAGATTTGATGATTCCGTGAACGTCAGATGGGGCGTAGAAGTCGCTGTTGGATCTCCAGTCATCACAGTATCAGTTCTAGTGCCAACGGAAAACGGAACGAGGTCTCTGGACGGAAATAATCTCCATTCACCTGTGCAGATACAATTGTGGATAATCGAGGATGACGGTGTCAAGAGACGAGTCAATCCGCAGTGTGTCCACTGGAGTATGGCTCGAGGGTACACGATATTGATAATTTTCTTTTCTTTCTTTTGTCCTTTCCATTACGAGGATTATTTATTCATGATCATCTCTCCGCAGAAACGGAGAATGGAGTCGGATCGGTTGTACGACGGAAATCGAGGAAGTGACGGTCGGTGGACGTCAAATTGTCAACTGTTCCTGCGCCGGAGTAATCCTTCAAGTACGAAATCTCCAGCTGGCGACGTTCGCCGTCCTCACGGACGTTTTGGATCTCGAGTACGTCCCAGAACCGTCTCTCCTCGAGGACGTGACCAGTTACAGCGCATTTATGCTCGCGTTGCCACTATTGCTGAGCACATTGTTAATTCTCGCTCTGATACGAGGAGGCTCCACGAATTCCAACAGCATCCACGAGAATCTCGTGTTTTGCGTTTTCGTAGCCGAAACGTTGTATCTCGTAGCTCTGAAGGCTCGAGGTCCTCTCGTCTCGAACGTCGTCTCCTGCAAATTAACGGCAATCGCATTGCATTACGCTTGGCTCTGCACCTTCGCGTGGACGCTCGTCGATTCTATTCACCTTTATCGAATGCTCACCGAGATGCGAGACGTCAATCACGGACAGATGAGATTTTATTACACGATCGGATACGCTTTGCCAGCCGTTATCGTTGGTCTAACGATTGGCGTTCGTGCTGACCAATATGGAAACTTTTACTTGTAAATATGTCATGATTGTGTTATTTATTAATTTTTTAACGTTTTGTACGAAATAATTAAAAATTATTTTTTTTCAGCTGCTGGCTCTCGATCTATGAAACTGTAGTGTGGTCGCTCATCGGACCCGTTTGCGCAGCAGTTCTCATAAATTTCTGTATCCTCCTGATGTCGGTTCGAGCTGCGTTCACTCTGAAGGAACACATCATGGGTTTTGGGAATTTACGGACACTCTTGTGGTTATCGGTCGCTTCCCTTCCATTGCTTGGAACTACATGGACTCTCGCGGTATTGAACGCTTCGGAAAATTCTCCGATGCTGTCGTATCTACTGAGCGTCTCGGTCCTGGTACACGCAGCATTCAGTCTCATCGGTTATTGCTTCATAAATGGACGTGTCCGAAGAAATTTGTATCTGAGCCTTTTGCGATGCGTTGGAAAGAAATCGCCGTTGCTTGATGGTAGTACCGGCAATGCCAGCAGCAGTCAAAACGTCAATGGACAATCGGTAAAGAATAATGTTTATTATTGATATTCAGTAATCGGCGTCCTAATGATTAAATTTGAAAACGTATTAAAAATGTTGGAATGGAAATGAGGTGTTCTTTATATTTTTCATGTAGCGTTCTGCTCTGGCTTATTCCTCGGCATACAACGCCGGCGATTCGGCAACCTGTCGCAGAGTACACGTTGGAGTATCCACGAGCAGCACGACTTCGAGAAGTACGACCAAAACTGGATCAAGTCCTTACAGGAGCGATGCTCATTTACGCCACACGTCTACCTCAACGAGCAATTACAACAGTGATCGCGATCCCTACGTCTCGTCGAGGAGTCATCACGGAAGGCTTCACTCTCGTCAAGGTGAAGATTTAATTATAGAAGAGTCTGTAAACGAGAAAAGTCTGAATCATTTAGTAAAAACTTTCAAATTCTATTTTTGTTAAACAGAGAGCAAAGAGTCTCGCGGAACGCGAAGGGACTCGGAGTCTGACAGCGACGCCTCGCAGGTCGACGATGCAGCGGGTGGCCGGAGTTTGGATCTCGCGAGTTCGCACAGTTCGGACGACGAGGATGTCACCTCGAGGTCTCATAAGAACATGGGAGTTTCCACTCAACAACCCGTCTCGCACAGTTTTCTGCCAAACATACACGGAAATCCTGGCCAACACTTGAATATACTTTGCTCAAATTCGGAACTCTTTCCGAATATAAAACCAATTTACGCGCCTCGATGGAGTTCTCAGCTTCCTGAGGCTTATTTACCTTCTAACGGTATCTAACCTTATAACAAATATAAACCTTAAATTGAATTGTGATGAATTAAAGAGATATTTTTTGGGAATTTTTGCGAAATAAATAAATTCTTTTGGATTTTTTTACAGATATAAGAACGAGTCAATGGTCAGGAGGAACGATATCGGACAACGAGATGGCGTCGAACAAAACATCGAGTCCGAATCCGTTGCCTTACCCGGACATGAATTCGCCGCAAAAGATGCAGCAGGAGGATAATTGCTCCGAGAACAACGACGACAAGCTGCACCACGTAGGAGAAAAGTATCTTTTCCCCTACACAGCGGAGGAGGATCACACGGTCTCGCCGACGCCTTACATGCTCTCGATGTCGTCGCGATTCCTGAGCTCGAGCATGAGTCACCACTCGCAAAATTCTAACCACGAGAATCACAGCGGCTCCGAGAGATACGGCAGTCTCAAGAGAGGTCAAAGCCTTCACGGATCGCAACACGACAATCTCAGTGGCTCCGAGAGATACGGTAGCTTGAAACGTGGTAAAATGACTTCCAGCATTCTCGAAGATGCTCCTGAATTTATTCTTCCCATGACCGGGAGAATCCTTTCAAGCTCGCTCAGCCACGATTTGCATCACAGCAACGAGCTCGCTGCTCTCAGACAACAGCAACAGGCTCAACATTACGAGCAAACAATTACAGAAACTGAGTGAGTCTTCGTATTCCTTCTCAGTAGATTCACTTGAAAAGTTTTTGACAGCTTCTCAACTTTTTTCTTATTTTTGACATTATTTTCGAGCTTAATTACTTCTACAGTAACTGCATGAAGTAATATAGTATTTTCATATTAATAAAATTGTACCAGTGTACTATTAATAAAAATTTGAGGTTTACGGTACAAATAGTTGGTAGAAATTTTGGTGGGAGATGGCTAATGGTAAACATTTTGTCTGATTTTAAAAAAACGCTTGCTTCCGGTGGTATTGTGGGAAATTTGATCAACACACAGCGAAGAGGTGAGATAACGTGGATAAATAGAGAATCTTGAACGTCCAATTCAATGGAACGATTAGAACTTTCTTACGACGTTTTTTGATAGAATCTTCATCAACTTTCAGGAAGGATACTAACGCCGAGACACCGGTCTGAAGGACTCCGTCGACATGAAAATATCGTACAAAGTGAATACCTTAAGCTTTGCCATTTTTATGCAATTTAAAGAAGAAAAGAAAAGAGGCAAGCACATAGATTTCTACAAATATATAATATACAGGATGTCTCTTGAAAGCGTTCAAAATCCGATATTTAAAAAGTGCTCAAAATTTATAGTCAATTGTATAATCTTTTTTGGTACTTAAAGTCTCGAATCTTGAGCTCTCTTAAAAATACCGGAGTTTGAGGGATCAGTATAACAAGATCGCCTGTATAAATATTTTAAGAGCGGCCATGACTGTAATTAACAAAAAAAAATTCATTTTGGCTGTGTTCGAAGACACGGCCGTAAGTTTTACATGTGATAACGTCTGTCGCGGCTGGAAATGGCTACGGATAAAATTTTGCAGTCAGTACAAATCGAACAAGATTTACTTGAATTTATGAAAAGAATTTACAATGTAAATTGATTGGGGTGTCACGATTGAATTTTCGTGATATTCTTTTTCTACCACGTAGGCCTGATATTTCATACTCAATTTTACTGACATTTATCCCTGATGAAGCAAGTTTTTTGAAACAATTTCTGATACCCTATATTACTTAATATTTCTTACCTGTCATTTACTCTTGTATGAATTATATATTATTGAACCCTCACGAGAAAATGACACAATTTTTTTTTTATACTTATACTTCATTTCACGTTGCAAGACGTTATCATGTCAAAAATGATGTATTTTAGCCATATTGATAATGACGTATGTGTGAGTGCCTGTTCGTATAAGCCTAACATTTAGACTCTGTTCTCGTCGATGTATTTAGCTTGAATTATTGCGAATTTTTTTGATTACTCACTGTCGGGCTCAATCGCGATTGTCCATAAATTTATTAAAACGATTTAAATTATATACATGTTGAAAGAGGAATGAGAGACAATCGCTAAGACTGGATGAAAACCCGGCGAAAAAAGGATCTCTAGTTAAATTACGTCTACGTATTCGTACTGTTCAGTCCTAAGCTCATTAGCGTAATTTAATTACATTTAAAATTCCATAATTGTGCAATGTAAACATTCCATGACCTTATTTTCATTTTCTACATGATTAATTAGACCTTCGTATTCTACTTTTGAGATTATATACACAATTTTTTCTTTCTTCGAAATGCCAACGTAACAATTGTTTCAAGTGACGAGCACCAGCGTGGCATTCTACTCGAAAAAGAAGCGAAAACAAAACTTTTGTATATATTTATACAAAGAACAATGACAAAATACATAATTTATATATAAATATAAATATTCTGATTTGTCATGCAAATTACGTTCAAACCCTTCCTTTGATTTTCTTTTCATATCTATAGGGATGATAACCAAAATCTTTGGTATCGTTGGAAAAATGACTTTTTATTTTTCTCATCGAAAATATAAATAAATTACAAAATATAGTTAGATTAATACTCGACAGAGCGATCACGTCGAATTAAAAGTTCAGTGCAGCTTTCGTCACAACGCCGGAATAAAAAGTTTGATTAATGAAAGTTGATGAAGACGATGACAATTCCACATTTTAAATTAATTTTCGGTTTCGTTTTTTTTTTCGATTCTGTTCAACAGCCATGAGGACCGGCGCGTAAAACGAAGTAAATATACTGTGTAGACACGATTGGCGCAACTCGTTGTTGCTGTGTAGCATGCTTTTTATTCTTTGTCTCTGTTTTTTTTTTCGTTTGGCGACTTTACCCGTTTACTTAAGATTAATACAGCATCTTACTTAACAATTAATTCTCCTCCTTTCTCTCTCCTACACGGAAAACCGATGCACTATCGAGAGAAATGTTTGAAACGCTCGATAACTACGCGACTTCACTAGATTACAATTCACGAGAGATCTCAATATAGGAATACGACATTTTTTTTTCGTTCAATTCTACTGTGTGGCACGTTTTAATCAAGACGCGATGGCTCCAGTTTATTACACTGTTTCGTATAAAAAGGACAACACTAATGGAGAATCGTCGATTATTTCGTAACAATTAGAACTCGGTGACACGTGAGATTAGAATCGTTTCCTCGAAGATGAATTTAGTACACGTACCGCGATCGCGACACCCCAATAGATTTCTCGAGGATTGCCGAACGTCATAGCGATGAGATTTATCTTCTAAGGGACTAGGATATACATAATAAATATAGATATATACACATATATGCATATATGTATACGTTAATAATCGCTAGACAGTGCTCTCGGTATCGGAGGCCACAGAGAGCGTTTGCAATTTGGGTACCGAGTAATTTTCCGAGTGCCCTGACATGTGAAGACGATTGATACCTCGTTCCAACGTTGACGTCGCGGATGAGATTTCCTGATGAGCCTTTGGTGGAATCGGTGGTGGACTTAACTGTAAAAGAAAAATTCGTTAAAGTTCTTATTTGTTGAAACGTTTCGTCGGTGAAAATAAAAAAAAATTGGTTATTCACCTCTTGATCAAAATGAGTGTGTGAAGTTTGGAATGTGGCTGAGAAACTTGCAGCAGAGACGTTTAGAGAATTAATGACGGAAGGCGGTGAAATATTCATAATGTCGTTGCTTCTCGAGCGCGGCTCGAATTCCTCGTAGCTTAAATTGTTTAGGTTCGTCAGGTGAGCTTGAAAATCGAGGAGACTCGCGGTCGAGATGCCACTGTCGCGAAGATCGTTCGTTTCCACGGGCAATTCCTGCTCGTCCTCGATGCTCCAGTCCGCAGTACGTTTGTGCGTTGGTCGTTTCGGTGGCGCGGGAGGTACGGAGTTCGTTTCTCTCTTGTCTGGTGCTGAGAACAAACATAACGAACTTCTAAATACTGTACGAAACGAAAAACGTTTTTTTTTCTATCTACAAGATGATAGTAGAATAAAAAATCCCGTTCTTCAAAATGAGGGGTGGGAAAAGATGAATGACTGAACATACTGTAACCTCTTGGAGGCAAAGGCGGCGCTTGCTCGGGCTCGTTCCAAGCGTTAGTAATATTTGGTTGATCCGTAGCCTCGGTAGGCGTTGACAGTGAATGTCTCAGAGGTAATTTCGGACTCAGGGGCTTGCTGAGAGTCCTGTGATGAGTTGGACGTGGCGGCGTCGATCCGTAACCGACCGACCGCGGCCTGACCTCCCGTTGCGGAATCGGCGGCGGAGCTCCGTCGACCCTCGTATAAAATCCTTCGTCCTCCGGTACTCCGTCGCTGTCAGCGTTCGACATTCTCGAACCAGTGCTCTCGAGCGTAGCTGGACGTTGTTTGTCATTTATTGGTAATGGAGGCAATGGCGAACTTGAAGAAGTACGAACGAACGATGTAAACAAAAGAGAAACATAAGAAAACGGCCGAGAACGTAAAGAAACGAATATAAGAAACTAAAAAAAAACAAGAATAAGAAAAAAAAAATATGTAATTATCGTTACGTACTTGATAATACTGTCTTGGTGAATGATTCGTTGTCTCGTGAGAGGTCCGAGGCTTTGCTTCAATTGGGTGAATCTTTCGATGAGCCTCTTGTGCAGGGGCTGGACTCCCGAAGGTGCGATTTGTCCATGAAGAACGAGTCCTGACTCCAGGACGCTCATCTGATCGAGAATGAGCTTCGTCAGTCTGTTGACGTGGGGAATCATGTCCGGATTTAGCCTCGAGAACTCGGGAATGAGGAAAGCCTCCTGATACTTCGTTATTCCACCCATTACGTTCGCGTCTATTATTCCTTGAAGTCGCATGCTAAATGGATTTATGTTCTTGTGCGGCTCCGCGGTGTATTGGGCGACTAGTCTTCTCAGCTCTCTCTCGACGCTCTGCATCGTTTCGCAGGCGTATTGCACCGGAGCGAGAAGTTCCGTTCGTCGCTCGATCACCTCGAACCATCTTAGAATTCCTGGGAGCTTCGCCTCGGTCGTCAGCGTCGTTCTTTCGATCCACAGTGACTTGAACTCGTTCTCCCGGTCGACGGGTCCTCGGTGCAGTGGACGATCGAACAGGAATTTTCTCACGTCGTTCACTAGGTAGAAGGCGAGCACGCGATCTGGAATCTCTGCTGAGGCACAGCCGAAACTGCCCTCCTCGGGAATTGGTTTGACGTTGCAAATTTGAATGTCTGTAGATTGATTTTTTAAAATTTATTTACAGAATATTTTGCGACAAAATACGACTCAAATTCTGACGTTTTAAATTTACAAAATTATTCATAGATATTATGAGCTTCGTGTATAAAATGTTGATTGTCATTTGACTACGAAACACGACTCACATTGACCCTCCGAGGAAATGATGCTCTCGTCAGGTGGAGCGTTTTTCATCAGTATCTGAGCACTGGGAAATTCCATCTGCAGCCTCTGAGTGAAAGCTCCGACTCTCTCGTACTCCAATCCACGGTAGATGAACAATTTGTTCTGAAGAAAAATATATTTTAATGTCATTAATTTGATTAAATCCACTTTTGAACATTCTGTACGAGCAATTTACTCGTAAGTGAACAACAATCATGAAAAAGTAAAAAATACAAAATCTCACCCTAACAAAGAGCGGAAAGCTGAGACCGTAAAATCCGACTCTGAAGTATTCAGGCTCTGGTCTCAATTGGTTGAGAATGTTGTCCAAGAAATTAGCCTGAGTTCTGAGAATGTCACGAAGCTTTCCGTAGTCGTAGAGCCTCGTCTCGTAGAGGGCGGCGAGTTCCTTGCAAAGTGGAATTCCCTTTTCCCAGCATTTTCCACGATCGAAGTAGTGAATTATTATGTGATAAAGGAGCTCCTTCCTCTGCCATTCAGGCTGCTGGGGATGAGCGTGATCAGCAGGTAACATAGTCGAATCCCAACTCAACTGATCCGCGTATAATTTCATCGTGAATCCCGCCTCTGTATAATTCTCAGCTGCTAGATGAAGATCGTGAAGCTTGTATATGTAACGCAGATACATCTCCTTCCGATTGAACTCGTTCTTGTAGAAATTCTATAAATTTAAAATAAAATAGATAAAGTTTATAAATCCAGGACTCATCGTCTCGACTGTTTATCAAGAACTGAGCTAAGAATATGTGTGGGGACTTTTATGAAGTAAAAATCAGGCACGTGGCAGGACAATGCAAGCTAAAAGTTTTGCCATTCGAAAATTGTTTCACATTTTTTTATAAAGAATTTTTTTACATTTATCTTTATGCAGACTGCTAAAAGGTCGTAAAAATGAATCTTTTTATTTTTATTAAAGTTGCGAAAATAATTTTAATAAATTAAAATATTACAAAAGTTTTTTTTAAATAAAAATAAAAACTTGAAATTATCAAAAGGAAAGTGAAAAAATTAAGTTTGAGAGTTTGATGGCAAGAATCAATTAATTGTATGAAAAGTGTAATTTTCGAGACCGAAAATTTGTTTTTAATAAGATTGTACATCCTTGACAGAATTCATGGTCAGTTAGCGAGCTCTTTGACACCTTCAGTCTACACTTCTCGTGCGCAACAGTGTTCGTGAAGCTTCGATCATGATAATCAAAATATAATTGTTTTTCATTCAAAATGTAATTGACGCTGGAAAAAGGGGGAAAAAAATTACCAATAAATTGACTGTGCACGACATTCTCTTGTCTCGATTCTCATCACCCTGGATGACACTCCTGTAGTCGAGCAATCTTTCCAAAAGTCTCGTTACGGACGTGATGAATGCAGTACCACTATCCTTCCACGCTGGATTTTCCGATTGTACCGTCGCCAGTAAACTTTTGATAAAAAAAACAAATATGTTAATGGTCGTATAATATAACCGGTTAAACTCTTAAAATAAAAATATGTAAAATGTAATTCTATCGATATAAATTAGTTACGATCTGTTGGGCAACTTACACCGCACTGAGATGCTCCCTGACGAGTCGCACGAAAGCAAAAAGATGGATAAGAATATTTTCAATTGTTAGTACAGCAAGCATTGATTAGCATAGACAAATGATTCGATGAAACATTGAAAAAACATGAATGAAATGCATGAGATGAAAAATTGCAAGCGATTTGATTAGAGAATAAAACTAAAGCTTACATGGTATTGAACAATTGACGATACTCGTCGTCGCCTTTGTTTTCGCTGATGAGAATATCGAGTTTGTCAATAAGTTCAGATTCAACGGATTTGAAACTGCCACGAGCTCGTTGCTCGCACTCCATCATGTCGAAGAAAATGTGAAGAGTCGCCTTGCGCAGTTCGCTCTCCGGTACGAGAGTTACCTCGAGGAAAGGTCCGACCATTTCCGGTATAAATTCGAGTTTTCTCTCCTTGAGATTGGACCACATGGAGAGAATTTGGAAGCCCATGAGGACTCTCATGTCTCCGTACTTCTCGACGATTTTTTCTCGCTTCACCTCGGAGAAGAGTTCCAGCTGGAGAGACGGTTGCGTCAGATAAGCGACAGCGAGATTAAAGTAACTCGACCAGAGCTGCGAGTCGAAATTCGGACCGTGCAGGAAACAGAAATTGAGAGGTTGAGCGAGCTCCTGGAGAGACTTGAGGATTATGCTGTTCGTCTGCATCCTGAGGACGAGCCAATCCGGAGGAAATATCTCCTGACGAACGAGATCACCGAGCACGAGGAACACCCGGAGTATCATATCTTTGAGGGGTTTTCTATCATCCCCATGACTCAGCTCTTCCCAGAGTCTCTTGTAATGATCCTCGTCCAGGAGCTGCAAAAGTCCAACGAGACAAGCGACGAGACATCCAAGAACTGGTCCACTGGCGTTCACTATTATCAGAATCGTTTGTACGAGGACGTCGAATATCGAGAGACAAAGCGTCGTGACGTCGTGATGAATGCAATTGTTGACCTTGTTCGTGTCTCGTCCTCTTTTGTGAAGGAAACTCAAAATTTCTCCGAGGATTTCCGTGCAGGGACGCAGCTCCTCTCTCCTTGACAGATGAATTCTCAGATGTCTACATATCGTGATCAAAAGCAAATTCCTGCTCTCGTCATCTCGAAAGAGACTCGAAGTCGCCAAATTTTTAATCGCAGCTAGTTTAGCCTGCATCAGCTGTGGCGGTGGCTCTCTGGGCACGGAGTCGAGCATCGTGCACGTGAGTTTGGCAACTTCGATCACGGGTAGAACCGCGGCGAGTTGCTCGAAAACCGCGGAGATCGAATGCATCAGGGCGACCTGGGACAGTAGAACGACCTCGTACGGAATTTGCAGCATTTTGTTGAGCGCAGCGAAAACGCTGTAAAGATCTCTCTTGAAACTGTCCTCGAATTGTCCAGCGGTTGCACGAGCAAAGAGTAATCTACTCTGTATTATAAATTTAAATATGTATTCGAGAGATCGAAAACATTTCTGTATCGGTTCCTGTCTCTCGGTCGCCGTGACCCAATCCGCGCAGTGTTGCACGCTGCTCAGGAGTCCCTTGTAGACAAGCGCAGCGGCGAAGTGTCCGGATATGTACGCGTCCATCACAGGCTTAAAATGCTCGAATTTAGGATCTTCCAGGAGACTGAATATCGAAACGAGAACTTGAAAAACCAGGCCGGAGTGCGTCGTTGAATTTCCATCCTCCGTGTGGAACATTGAGAAGAGAGCGTCGAGGATGTCCTGGAGAAACTTGACGAGCTCCTCTCCGTCGAGTCTCAGAACTCGACCTAGAGCTTCAGCTATTCTTTCTGGATGAGCTTTCCACTGGAGCAAACTCAGCAGGTCGACGTTCTGAGTTAATTTTGTGCTGCAGAGCAAAGTTGTGATGAACACTGCCTCTTTTGGCGATCTCGTAAACGGTGGAACTCCTGCAAAATTAAATATTATGTAAATTATCGAAATAAATAAATATTCATTTGTAAATAAATCAATTGAAAATTCAATTTTTTTTACCTGGATAAGGTGGCTCAAGAGCGCTGCTCGGTAACGAGAGATAACTCAGTGAGTCCAATTTGGCACGTTCCTCGCATTTGTATATAAAAAGCTCGTGCATTCCGTCCTGTATCGTTGCACCTCCATCCGGTTCCATCAGACGAATGTACGCGAAGTCGAACAATTTTTTGTCGTTTTTCTCTCTCGTTGAACAGTGACGGAACTCGAATCTTATGTGACTGCCGTAAAACTTGTCAATTGGAACAGCCAATTTGACAGTTTCTGCCCAGGATGGACTGTTGTGATGATAAATAACTAAACTCTGATATTCGGAACTTCCTTCCATACCAGCGGCTCCGAAAAGACATCCTTCGAGCGGATGGCCCTCCGCATCCAGAACCAACATTGTCACCTGTTGGAACATTTGTTATAATTTATTATTATTTTATGTGACATTTTAATCAAG
>JAPYYX010002042.1:0-23538 GCA_030522605.1 Cremastinae sp. B BG-2022a
CAAAATCTATCTGTTCGATGCTGTAGTCGAAGGTCCAAAGAAATGCTAAATACCGCCACAAACCTAAATTTTTCGATTTTAGGGACCCGTATTCCAGATCAAAAAAGGCATGGGTCTTTTGGACCCAGTGTGACTACTAAGGGTTAAAGTGATGTTTATACCCATACAAGTGCGAGATGGACAGACGCAAATCGGGTTTGCTGTTTTCTTAAAGTTTTGAAATTTTTGAAAAGCAACAGAATCAAATTACTCTTTGATGGAAAAAAGACCACGTACTTTTTCTTTGGAAATTGTTTATTTTCAAAGAAAACAGCAAAATTTGATTTTGCACGATATAGGACACTTGAACATCACCTTAAAGATTTCTAAATAGAATTTGAAATTTTTACAAGATTGTCTAGAAATAGAGATATCTTTTTTAAATTATAACTTTTTGTAACGCCTCATCATATTAAAAAATATGATTTTGTACAATTAATACCTCGATTTCTATACGGCGCTTCTAAAAATTTTTCGCACTGTCCAATACAATGTCAAAGAACGTCGATACCAATTTTTAACGAATTATCCATAAAATTATTTAACTTGAAATTTGCTTTTACTTTTTGCACGTTCAGTTGCTAATTTGAGTCACGAGTTCGGCAAAAACATCATTAAAAAGTACAAAATCTGTATCAATAAATACAAATATATAGGGGGGGGGGGGCAAATGGGGTACTTGAGAAAAATTTCCGATTCCAAGGGTTTAAATATGCTGAATTTTTTTAAAATCACAATTGAAGGAAACAAATTCAATTTTCAACTTTATTAAAATTTTCATGAGAAAAATATTTTTTTTCAGTTGTCAAAATGAGGTACATCTCTGCAAAAAGTACGAAAAATTTTTTTTTCTCATAATTTGTTAAGTTATTATTAGCTTTGACGTCTTATTTCAAGTAATTAATTAATGATTTATATTCATTTTTGTTTAAATGTATTTCATTACCAAAGAAAATGTTCTTTTTCGATCTG
The DNA here is from genome assembly GCA_030522605.1 of Cremastinae sp. B BG-2022a. Lineage (NCBI taxonomy): Eukaryota > Metazoa > Arthropoda > Insecta > Hymenoptera > Ichneumonidae > Cremastinae sp. B BG-2022a. Next base: position 1,012 of record JAPYYX010002042.1, read on the forward strand.
CTATGTTAATTGATTTTTCGCTTTAATTTTTGTTTAAACGTGTTTTTAAATCACCAAATATAATGTTCTTAACAAATAAAAGACTATTTGATATTAAATTTTAGAAAAATTTGAAATATTGTAAATTTTCACCAAATTTTTGGGGTACCCCATTTTGCCCCCCCTACCCCATTTTGCCCTCCCCTCCCCTATATCAATACAATACGCTAATGTTAATCGAAATAAAAATTTGTTACAAAAGAATAAAATATTTTTCTGTACAAGTATCGGAAATAAATGGGAATAGGGAGTCTGGAAGAGAAGAGGAGCGATTTCTCGTCCCGACGCGATACTTAATGCGTCATATCCCATTTAATCTCGTATGAAAAGGTGCGAGAGAGGGAGGAGAGAGGAGCGGACGGGAAGGAAAACTGACGAGTAAAACGGGAACCGCAAGTATAAGGGAAGTCGAGTTCGGTTCACGACGGTAGAATAAAGACACGAGGGCAAGGCGGGGTTAAACTCTCGTCGTCGTCGTCGTCGTCTCGTCGCCTTGTCGACGACGTCGTCATCGTCGGGGCTGATTCCTGGGGGACGCATTGAGCCGTCCAAGCCACTCACGAAATTCTCCGCTCTTATCCGTCCTCCCTCTTTATCTCTTTCTCTCTCTCTCTCTCTCTCTCTCTTGCTCTTCCTCCCTCGATCTCCTGGGAACAGGAATCGAGAGAAAGAGAGTGGGAGGGGAATCGCCCCCGGAGACTGACAGTCGGGGGCGGCAGATGCCAGCCAACGTATGTTTTCCACTGGTTTCTTACAACGCTTATCTATGGACCATTTCACGCTCAATCGCTTCGATCCTCCCAGAAAATAAATCACAAATACAAATTTCCATAAATTTACATTTTCTTCGATTTTGATTTCTATTTTTATTATATCGTACTTCGTGATAAAATGAACTAATAAAAACGGTAAATATCAATATTTTCTAATAAAACAAATCACAAATACAAATTTCGATAAACATACATTTTCTCCAAATTTGATTTCTATTTTTATTATATTGTACTGCATGATAAAATGGACTAATAAAAACGGTAAATATTAATATTCCTTTTTTTACTTTTGGTACTGTATATTAAAACTGGAATTGCCTATATACGCTTGCGATCGACATTTTCAATTCCCCACCACGAAATCACCGCAATTTTACTGACTCTCATTTTCTCTTTTCAATAAATACTTTTACTTGTTGTCTTTTCTTCTCGCGACGTGGACTTTATCCCGTCTCGTTGAGACTGTGAAGCGATAAAAGGATCGAAAATTCAAATCCACGGGGTATATAGGAGAGTTTATCGTAAACGTCGCCAGTCTTTTACCCTTCGATAGATTTTTGATCGAGTGCTTCCGCTGCCTAATAATTTTCTCGTCTTACTTTGAATGAGCAAATATTATTCAGAGTTTTTCATAACTTTCAATCCCAGACTGACTTTATTATCGATCCAAAGTAAACGTGATTTCTTATTCCTTTTTTAATCTCTCAAGGTGTTTCGGTAGTATAATTCAGAACGATGAAAGAATTTGATGAAATTTGGACAGAATATGTTTCTACAAAAAATTTGAAAATATTATTTTTTTATAATTTTTGTCCTGATATTTATATAAAAGTTAAGTAAACAAGAAAAATCCTTTTTAGACAAATAAAAAGTATTTAAGTAAAAAATATTTTATATTTATAAAATGCAGATTTATACACGAAATATGTAAGAAAGTATTTTGTCAGTTAATTGCTCAAAAACGATCTACATGAAAATTAGGAAAAAATTAGTTTTCAATTAATTCGACTTTTATAAACATTGTCGTCAGGTTTCATCAAAGTTTAATCATTTTTCAATTTCCTGCGTATTGAATATTCATCCATCAATATTGTCGAATCAAAACCCTTTGAAGTTTTTTCCCAATTTTAAATTATTATTATTTTTTATTTCAAAATTATTGAAAAATTCGTTTTTGCAAAAAATTTCACAATTTTAATCTCACCCTCCACATTCATCACTATAAATCACGCAAGTATTTAAAAAATCCATCAATACACAAAACGTTAGATACAATTTCCACTCAAGATCTCGTGATTTGGGCAACGAATTTAAAATCCCGATTATTTGAGCTCTCCCCGGCGAGGGGAATTTCGCGTTCGGCGATAAAGGTACGTGGCTCTTCTCGGATAGATTTCGTGTCGGCTGCGAGGAAGTCGATGAAAATAATAACCCGAGGCTCGGGGGGTGGAGAGTTGAGGATGAGGAACGGAGTACACAAAGCGAGAGAGAGAGAGACGATGAAAAAAAAGGAACAAGAAAAAGACGGAGAGTCTGGCAAGAAGAAGAAGGCAGCCGGCACGCGCCACTCGAACAACCTTTATTCCCGCTCCTACATATACATACATATATACTTTTATTTCCGTTCATCCTTCGCGGACTATTCATCACCGGCGATGATTCCTTACCTCCTGTAAGGAGAGACTCCTTCCTCCGCGAGTGTCTGCGAGCACCTTCGAAATTCTAGAAGGATATGAGCGGGAGGGCGAATAAAAGCACGAGAGAGAAGGAAAGATTCTCGTACGTGGTTGTACCACGCCCGCCAAAGGACGAAGAGGACGTATCGGATGATGCAAATGGCACGCGAGACTTCCGGCCACACTCCCCATCCCCCCTCGGCATTCTGTCTCTATGTTTTTGTACACGTGTCATTATAATTTTTTTTTGTACTTAAGAATAGAGCAGTACAGATGTCACTTTCGGCGTTAAATTGTGTAGGTCAGGTCAATCGAGTAGTTTTTTAAATTTCTCATTTTTGAGGTTTTCAAGTCAAAAAGATATAAATGATACTGATTTGGAGGCTTTGTCTATTTTTGCACATTTGGTCTAGGAATTTTTTAATTTTGTAACGTTTTTATTCTTCCATTTTATCGATGGATGAGATATTTGTAAATTAATATAAAATACATGAACTCATCTCAGAACAAATTGCTTCATTTTTATTGAGCGAAAAATCGTGTGACTTCTTAATAAAGATGAAATGACGTGGAAAGGCTCCAATATCGTACAAAATATACGAATTACACAATGCAATTGTTTTCCTGACTTTTATATACCCGTCGTCATTATTTCGAGAGCGAGCGAGAAGAGCGATGAAAAAAGAACACTGGGATGGTTTCGGATTACCTTCCCGTTCTATCGAAGGGTGTGCATTGTGCTTTGTTGCCGCCAGAAGCCATCAATCCAATTCCTACCATGTATTTATATATTTCTCTGTGTGTAATGTCAAAACGTGCTCGTACGCTGCGCATTGCACGTGCCGCAAAAGGAAGCGTTCTACCGATATTTTCGAGGGACCGAAATTCGCGATTTCTCACTTTTCTCAGAATCGATAAATTTGAAAAAGACTTTTCTTCCTTCTGAGGTTTAAAGTAGTACTGTCGGTTTTAGACCTACCGTTAAGAATTTCACGAAACTTGACATATTGATACCTTATAATAAGAATATAAACAAGTTAAATTTTCAAAGGTTTTCAGAGAACTTAAAATAGTTATTAAGATTAAAAAATACATACTTTATTTAACATTGATCCTTGTACACAGAAAAAAAGATTACATACTTGATCCAAAAAAATATTGTTGATCCAACAAAATACTAATTGGTCCAACACAATATTGTTGATCCAACAAAATATTGTTGATCCAACAAAATATTGTTGATCCAACAAAATATTGTTGATCCAACAAAATATTGTTGATCCAACAAAATACAACTAATATCTTGTTGGATCAACTAATCTCTGTTTTCAGTGTATGAAAAAAATGTTTTGAACATTTTGGTTACTTAAAATTTGAGGTTCAGAGTCTGTGATGGGAGTAATTAGTAATTAATTAATTGAGAGCATGTATTTTGTAATCTTAATAACTATTTTTCAGTTCTCTGAAAACCTTTGAAAATTTAACTGGTTCATATTCTTATTATAAGGTATCGATATGTCAAGTTTCTCGTGAAATTCTTAACGGTAGGTCTAGAACCGATGGTACTACTGCCTTAAGGATGTATGCCCTAAGTATCGAATTTTACTCTAAACATTGAATTTGAAGTATGTTGTACAGTGAATTACGCCGTGTCGATTAAAAAAAAGTATGCCTCGCCGTATTATTTATTGAAATAATTAATGTTTAGAGGACCATTTACTCGCCTGTTATTTCAACAGGAAGTGGGTCAGATTGCAATAATTTGCAAAAATTTCGCACGTTTGAGAGTTAAGAAACAACAAAAAAACTTATTTTCGGTAACTTTATCATATTTGCTATCTATTTATTAAAAAAAACTAATGTTACCGACTTCATTGTGGAAATATTTGCGTTTAATTTTCACGTGTCAGTATAACGTTCCGGATACCTCGATCTAACCTCATATGTCCGCCATGTTAAACTTGGTAACAAAAACAGAGTCAAATATCGTCCTAACTTCATTTTACGTATTAATTAATTATGAATAATGATAATATTCTTTGATCACAAGAATGACCAAAAAATGTATTGCTCTTAAAATTTCGACGTCGGAATTAAGTTGAAAAATCAAATAGATGTACCGCAGATTTGACTGGGCATACATCCTTAAAAATCAGGCGACTAAACGTTTGTATTAGCGACATAAAAAATGGAGCATTCGAGAAGCCTTATTATAGGCAGTGGATGAATGAAAAAAAGGGAATGAAAAGAGAGAGGTAAAAATAGTCGAGGACCGGAGGTGTAGAGTTCCAAATGAGGGGGTTTCTCATGACTTTGCAACGGGTGTGTGCCCAGAATCGCAAAATAAAAATCAAATCTCTCGGTGACTTTCGTGAGAATGAAGCAACGAGGGGTATTTTTCCGCTTAAAAGAAATAGCTCGGGAATGGAGGGGGTGAAGCCGAGTCTCCTAGAGCGCGGACAGAAAAGAAAACAGTCGAATGATAACGAGGCACCTCATATGGTGCACACGGTGTACGTGTCTACTTCCCGCAGTGGGACCGCACAGCTGCGACAACCCCCCGCGACTCTCTCGTTTTCTGCTCTCGAGAGCCATGGCATCGAATCATTTTTTTCTCAATGAAAAAAAATTGTTCGTGCGTCAAAAAATATTTTTTGTGATCTTCAATGCTTTTAATATCCTAATCTTTTTTTCCTGGAACAAGGGAAAACCATTTCGGGTGCAAGGAATTATTTTCAACATTAAAAATGTCATTTTTTTCATTTCACGAAAGACAAATTTTTAATTTTGTGTAATTACACGCAATATAAATGAAGGATGAACTGGAGGTACAATCTCTGACAAAAGTGACTATTCCATACACTGAATTCTTAAAATTTAGTCTTTGTTTTCCTGTTAGGAACTTGATATTCTTTATTGTGATAGTTAGAATGATAGTTAATAGGTTTTCTAATGTTTCATCAACAATTGTCATATTATCTATTGCTTAAGCAATTAAAAAACAAAAATTTCAGACAAAATTGTTTACACTAGAAATAAATTATCAGCAAAAACTTCATAATTTTTATTTGGCAGAATCATTGAAATTTGGAAGAAAAATTCTTTAATATTTAAAGATCTTGCGAAAGAATTTAGAAGCAACTACTACTTGTTTTTCGATATTTATAATTTATTATAATTTAGTTTTCGACGAATCTCTACGTACGAATACGTACAATATTCAATTTATTATAACTTTCAAACGATTTAGTGAATAGAGTTGAAATTTGCATAAAAGCATTAAAGTTCTATCATTAGTAACTAGTCAAATTTCCAGATTTTTACCATTAATTTTTGAAATTATATCCAGCATATCCTAAACTGATGGTATTGATTGATCCGTAGGTCGTTGAGGGCCCGAATTTTTGGCTAAAGGTCCAGCGGTGGCCATTGTTGCCTTACTAATTCTTTAAGAAAAACTGAACTCTTTTTCATTGAGGGCCCATTTCATACGACATTATTAAAGAATTTTCATTGTCTGCACTATTTCAACGAATTTTCCTCGGCTACGACATGCATATGTGAAAACGAATATTCCAACCAAAACATTTTTTAAAATTATTTTTCTCTTACCGTAAAAAAAAAAAATTCTAACACAAAGACGATAAATTTTATAAAGAAACTAAAAAAAATTACGCACGGATTTAATCTGAGCGAATTGTAAATCGGCTTAAAAGCGATCCGAAGCTCTGCGGTGACGTTTTCTCTTCTCGCGGGGGCGTAGTTTTGTTGGTCGAGTTATTAGGCGCAACTATATTCGTCGATATAAATATACATGGGAGAGTGTAGGTAGGGTGAAAGGAGAGAAAGGGTGTCGCAAGGACGGGCATTATGTCTGCTGTCATCCTCAGCCTTAGCTCCAACTTAAAACCTCATCCTCCTGATATTCCTCACGACCCCTCCTGGCCGTTCGCAGATGCTAATTATACGTCAAAACGTGAGATTTTCCTTCTCGAACGAGCTCGGCCTTCCTCCGCCAGCGATTCAACCTCTTTCGCCGATGGAACAATGAACGAAAACGTTTTGCCAGGCGTAAGGCGTGAGAGACCTTCCACGAAGCGTCCATCCTCCTCTTCTCTTTCCCTCCGAGATAAAACCAAAAGTGCCTCATCTCCCGTTTTCAACTTTTTCATCAACCTTCCACTAGCGAGCTTCCTTCCTTCATGCCCCTCCTCATTTTTCGTCGCCATTCTCGAGCGTGGAAAAAGAAAACCCTTTAAAACTCCGCAGGCGTATCACTGCCGCGCGACGAAGCTTTCATTAATACAAACACCGTATAAATTCACGAAGACAGCCTCGCGTCGAAAATGCCTGTCATTTAAACTTTTATTTCCCCGACTGAATGGCCTCTCAGTTTCGTCATTACGGAGAGCACTCTCGAAATTTTCCTCCCACTCAATCAAGCCGGTGTTATTAGAATTTAAATATTATATGTGGAATGACTTTTTTTTCTCTCTTTTTTTATATGAAAAATCGTGGTGAGAAAAAAAAGATATACGTGAGAATATATTAGGAGGGGAACTTTGTTGGTCGATTCTTCTTCTTATCGCCTTGGTCGCAAACTCAAAGTGGTTATAGTGGCTGCTCTTCGTGCGAACGAGTGAGTGATGGAAGCCAAAAGTCCATGAGGAAATGTTGCGCGCGTGAGTCTCCTTGGAGTTTTTTACCCCTTGGCCAAGGGCCCGATGCAATATAGAACCGAGTGTGCGAGCTCGTTCAAGTGAGGGAATACGACCGGAATGATTGATGAGCCGGTAACACGCGAAGATTTTCAACCGTTCGCAGTTTAGATACGTTTCTCCGCGTATATTTTAAACTTTGCACTACTTACGTGTTATATACGGTAAAATCGCCCCGATGGAAAGCCACACCCGAACTAATCCTCCCACTCAAGATCCTCATTCCATTCGTTTACGTTGCCAATCATTTTTACACCAACGTTAATTGTTTTGAAGTAAAAACAATTTCGTAATATACTTCTAAAAATAAACAAAAAAATGTGTAATTTAGTAATTGTATTAATAAACAATAACTTTTTTATAATAATAATGTATGAAAATTATCTTACAGTGAACAATTATTCACTGTAAGAATAACCGATCAACTTTTTGGAATAAAACACTACCAAACGTTCGGGTTAACCACAAACAATCATTATCAGGTCCTGATTAGGTTAACCGTGAAGGAAGTTGACACCCAATCATTCGGGTTATCCACACAGAGATATTATAAGGCCCTGATCAGGCATACACTCTGTAGAAGCTTCTACAGAGATCGAACATGAATCAACCTAGGTTGATTCATGAATCAACCTAGGTTGACCTACATGAATCAACGAACATGAATCAACCTAGGTTGATTCATGTTCGATCAGGTTGTCCACATCAGGATATTACAAGTTCATGGCAATAGGTATACCCAATCCCGGATCACCCTTCGAAAACATTGCAAGGTTCTAACGTAGAATCCGGTTATCCCTACAAAATTTCTAATCTGGAAATGCTTATTGATTTATGTATTGGCCATTCTGGTCCAATGCCTGTTTGCCATCTTGGTGGCACCAGAATAATTTCACGTTCATAAAATTTGTTGTGTCCTCATCAGCTTCGTCTTCTAGAACATGGAGCATATCTAATAATAATAATAATAATAGTTATTTATTGACAGATATACAGGTACATACATTCAATTCATTAGATTAATACTTAAATACTAAATACGGACTCATATTTATATACATATGTATATCTCGCCAAAGAGCCATCGACCGGAGTCCTTCAGCTGAGGTTGTTCTATGCTCTTTTTTTTCTTTCATTCTTTTGGATGGGAATTTATAAATATAAACATTTACCAGGTGTGTTGTATGTGGGAAGTATGACTACATTTTATTCTGCATAAGACAGCTGTTCTAGTATTTCTATAGTCGCGTGTGTGTTTGATATTTGTGGAGGCTGTTTATATTGAGTTCGCGTTTGATACACATATCTGTTATTTCTTCGTATTGTGATTTGCTTCATCTCTTATTTAACATTGCTATTCTCTCTGATATTGGAACAATTTTTGTTTTTTCGTAAAGTGTCAGATTATTGGGACAGAATAGTGGATTATTCGGATGTCGCATCTTTGTTAATTTTCTGAGCGCTATGGTTTCGGCTGTTCTGATAGCAGAAGAGGCTTTGTTTTTAATGTTCGTGAGAATTGGGTGTCCATATTCAAGTACAGGTCTACAGATAGCTGTTTACATGTGCGCTGTGTGTTTATACCTTATTCTTTTATTTTTGTATGATAGTTCGGAAGTGGTTGGTTCGAGAAATTACTCTCTTCTTACAAATTTGCAGGTGTCCATTTAAATTGAATTTATTGTCTGTTGTGAATCTAAGTACTTTATTTTAGGTCTCGAATGAATTTCGGTTTCTTTGATTCTTATTGTTGGCGATAATGGAATAATTTTATGATTAAAAATAATTAGTTGCCATTTCTGGGGGTTGGAGCATATCTTAATATCAAAATTGCTGGATTGAAATTTTCCAAACTAGTCCTGGCAATTGGCAATTCTGTTAATACATATTCTCCATACACGGCGGATAATTTTAGTTTTGCTTGAACAATATTTTTATTCTTTTAATAATAAAAAAAAACATGCTGCTTTCAACTTTTTATATTGGAAAGGGTGCTAATCAAAAACTACTGCGTAAATTTACTTAAAATTTTTCACAAACAAGTGTTTTTACATCTGCTTTGAACGTATGGAATCATTATGGAGCTTGGATGTGAAGTTGGCTGTGAAAAAAAACAATAAAAACTCCTGGTCAGAATAAAGGAATTATTTTCCAAATAAAATCTAGTTAACATAATTAGGTTGGAGATTGTTTTGAGGTAATAGAGAAAGTCTCGTGGACAAAGAATTGTAATTATTGAAATTAAATTCAAGAGCAAATTGTAATAGTTCATATCATTTTTTAGAATATACACAAAAGTTGTCGCGTATCTTTCGTTTAATCTAGTAATTTCATTAACATAATATTATAATTAGGTTGAAGACTTTTTTTAGGGTAATAGAGAGAGAGTCTCGGGATTTAAGAACAAATTGGAATAGTCAAGGGCGAGAAAAGAGTTTGAGATAATTAACGATCTCGCGGAAAGCGCGACGAGCAAATTTGCAAAGCCATTTCAAGTTTCCAATCGCGGCTTCACCGCTAAGCCAAACAGCGCTGTATTATCCTTCGGCTCTTTCTTTAAGTTTCTCCGATCAGTCCCTCCTGCGAATAATTGATTCCTTTTGATTGAAGGGTTAGCCCGATTCCGCTAATAGCCCAATTCGTCTCCGAGGCCTTGATTGAATCCGTTCGACCATTCAGCGAACCGACGCGTCTCCGTAAACTTAGTACGTTTGCTCGCTACATCTCCCTTCCATTTGACATTACGTACCGAAAGAAACTGAAGTGCTCATTACCGTGTCTTTTCCTCTTCTATGAAGAATTGTTCTCAATTCATTGAATGCAGAAGTAAAAAAATGAAATCTTGAAGTATCCTGACATAAAAGAGTCGTTGAATCACGTTCTGGCAATTGTTTGAAATAGAGTTTGTCATCCGGGATCACCGCTATCGAATCGAGTCGAATTAAGAAAGCAAAATGGTCCCTCGTACGATGTGGCCTCTCGTGAAGTTAAACGACGGTCGTGGGCTCCCGGAACGCTTCTCCCATCGTCGTGGGATATTGAAATAAATTGACGTCGGAATTGGCTGGTGCTCGATCACCCGAGCGAGACGAGATTTTACCCATGCGCGTTGTTGTTCAAACTTGACATTGGTTACAGTTGGAAGCCCAAACGAGTCGGGGCATCGCGGAGAGGCGGAGACGAGAGGCCAGAAAAAGCAGTGACGGGGAGGATCGACTGATTGGCTGAACACACTCGTCCTCTCTTCCGCTGAAGAAAAATCTAAAAAACATATACCCACGTATAAATAAGATTTCCTAATTCACTTGAAACGGATAAAAATCTTGGTGGCAGAACGAAACTGCCTTCAATGACGTCCCCAACCCCTGTAACGAAGAATAGTTTGTATTTTAAAAAACTAGTCTTTTCTCTGTGCGCTCACTTCGGGGGGTTCTCGTCCCCGCAGATGAAGAGAGCGAAAACGTTCGGCCAAAAGCCGAACGATAAGCCTCCAGCAGCCGCATATAATCCCATACGTGCTCGAGTTCACATACGTTCATATGGCCATGTGGAAGTTGTTGATGTGTGTCGGTGCGTGTACACGCAGTGTACATCTCTTTGTCGCGGCGGCATTTCGTCGACAGTTGCGCGAGCTTTCTGTCCCAGAGAACAGTAATGGCGAATGCGAGATGCGTTCTCCAGAAGGTTGTTTCTGCCTGTTACGAGCCAGGGTCACGGGGAATCCAGGGGCGTTTCGTCGAGGCTCACAGAGCCAGCGCTGAGGTTACTCGCTCGCGCGCGCGCGCGTTCCTATCGCGTCTTTCCGTCGCGTGCTTCGGTCAGGACACGAAGGATGTGGTTCGAAATCTCGCGTCTTGTTTTGCACCGCAGGGAAGGAAAGAGAGAAACTCTCTCCCGTCGGCTTTTCGCTCTTTCTCTGCCTCGTCGATTGTTAACGGGGCTGGCTCTCTTCTCCTTCTCCCCCCCCCTCCCCTCGCCCCTCCTGACTCGCTAGCCGGATACACGACCGTACATTCGTACAATGGAAAGTTACTATACAACGAGAGCTCCGAGGGGCGGAGCTATATCGAGTGCCCGACGCAAGAGCAACCAGTCTACAACAGTCTGGTACACACGCAACACGAGTGGCAGAAAAATCACAGCGTCATCGACTATCTCGGCACCCATTTCATGCCTGCATCGCAAACACGCGAAAAAAATACTTCACGAGCATTCACTTTTATTACAAAGAATGACATATTTTTAGAGGTACTGAACGAAGTTTGAACTTTTTGAAGTAATATGATTTTTCGGATATCTTGGTAACAATGTGGTAGATAAATTTTGGGTTTAAGATGCTGTTTAAGTATCCTATATCGTGTGAAATCGAACGTTGATATTTTCTCTGAAAATAAACAATTATTCGAAGAAAAAAAAGAACCACGTTGTTCTCTTACCATCAAAGAATGATGTGATTCTCTTTTTTTCTGAAATATCAAAAATCTCTGAGAAAATAACAAATCCGTTTTGCATCTGTACCTCTCGCACTCGTGTGAGTTGAACATCACCTTAAGACTTTCACGATTCTTACTAATTGTAACAAAAATATTGGTTTTCGAATTGGAACCGAGTTCTGTAATTGTTTGTAGCGGACGTTTCGCAATTGTTCCAGACTGCATCTTCAGAGCGTGAGGTTTGATTTGTAGCTTCTGTTTAGGATGTCGTGTTTGGTAGTAGTAGACAAATCCTTCCGTCTTCTATATCTTATATTTTCTCAAAAGGACTATTATTTGTAAATCAATTCAATCGATATAAGTAAATTAATGGCGAAAGTAATAAAATAAGTAACTTATTGGCGAAAACTATTGTTACAAGAATGTCATATTAAACGTTATGATGTCGCTTTTACGTTAAAATTCACTGTTTACTCTCAAAAACTAAATCCTTTAGCTTGCTCGCTTTATTTTCTTGAGTACTGTATATTCCCAACTTCGGAAATGCATCGTTAAAAATTGCTGGCGGAAAAGGAAGAGGCAGCTTCGTTAATTCGTCGACTGAATAAATGATAAAGGTCAAGCAGCCCCGAGGTGAATACTCCGGATGACGTTTCAACTCTCGCTATTCATTTCTCTTGGCTATTTTTTCAACGGTTTTCAATGCGCATACGGCACAGGAAAGAAAGAAAGGGCATACACTGCAATTCCAACCGCCGTCATTCCAAGTCCAAACATAACGCCATTTCCGTGAAGCAAACATTTCTATTTCGCTGCAGTGACGTAAGACCTTCGCCCCTTTTGTTCGGTACGAACTCTGGCAGAGATGGAGAAAGATAGAGAGCAAGATGGGGCAAAAGGTGGATACAGTTAGGCCGTGAACTCCTTATCCCGCGGGGGAAATGGAAAAGGAGAGCTTGCTCTTCGACTCTGCGTGCTGACCATTTCACATCTCATTCAGTAGAACGGTTTTAGGCCTTGCGTATACGCCTCGCACCCTCTCCAACGAGAGCCGAGTGCAGAGACGGCTTTTCTCTACGACTCGAGCTGGCCTCCTTTGCCTCGCCTACTTGATTTATACACAGACACATACCGGCATCACGTACGACTCTCCTTCTACTCGAGACTCAACTTGCAGACGTTCTAGTACGTAAACTACCTTCGACCCGACCATTGCTGCACATTCGTAATCACCCTTCCCTCGTGGACCTTGAAAAGCCGAACCAGACGTATTCCAACCTTTTGAAAAGCGCGAAAAGATTTGTTCACCCAGTGATTTTTAAAGTAGAGGGCTTTGCTCTTTTTATTTATTCCGAAACAGGTTTCGGGAAGTTTGAGAAACTAGCTTAATCTGTTGTCTATTCTTTCAGAGGGCTCACGATGCAACCATTCTCCTCAACTGGCAACACGATGGCTTGTACGGATACACCAAATAGTTTGCCGACGGCGGAACGGCCGCGTGAAACCTCGACAACGCCAACCTCCTGTCGGAATCTGACTTTTTCCATAGCGAAGATAATGGAACCTGACAAACGACTGAGCGAGAGTTCCTCACAGCCTGGATTGCCGAATGGACAGGGAAGTACACCCTTGACGTATTCGGCGCACCTAGAATCGGCTTTCAAGAAATACGTCCCGACTTTGAGGCATCAGAGTTTTCTCCAGCCCTATCCTATCTTCTACTACCACCCAGGTACCCAGGTTCTGCGGGGCTTTCCTGGTACATCCGGAGCGGCGGCTGCTGCTGCTGCTGCCGCAGCTGCGGCTTTCGTGGGCAATGGGCAATCGACGGCACTTCACAAATCTCCCTCCCCAGTTGCTCGACAGGATTCGCAATCCCGACTAGAATTGACCGGGGACTCTTCGCCCGAGGCTCATCACCGCTCATCCAACCATCATCACCACCGCCATAATCATCACAACGGGCAGAATCGTAACTCAGCGACTACGGTGATCATCGTAGAAGGTTCTTCGTTAGGGAGCACAGGCAAAAAGAGTCCGTCGCCCCGAGATTCGGGACGTGAGTCTGGCGGCAATGCAACCAAGCAGAAGACATTCACCTGTCCGGAATGCGGTAAAGTCTTCAATGCTCATTATAATCTAACGAGACACATGCCTGTACACACGGGAGCAAGGCCGTTCGTGTGCAAGACTTGCGGAAAGGGCTTTCGCCAAGCGAGCACGCTGTGCAGACACAAGATCATTCATACCGCGGAGAAGCCGCACAAGTGTCAAACCTGCGGAAAGGCATTCAACCGTAGCTCGACCCTCAACACGCACACTCGAATACATGCTAATTATAAGCCATTCGTTTGCGAATTCTGCGGCAAAGGATTTCATCAAAAAGGCAATTACAAAAATCATAAGCTCACGCACAGCGGTGAGAAGGCTTACAAGTGTAACATTTGCAACAAGGCTTTCCATCAGATCTATAATCTGACGTTTCACATGCATACCCACAATGACAAGAAACCGTTCTCTTGCAAGATCTGCGGCAAGGGCTTCTGTCGGAACTTTGATTTGAAGAAACACATGAGGAAACTTCATGATGCAGGCTCACCTGTCCATTCTGGTCTTGGTGTCTCCTCCGTTGCAGCTCATCCCGAAAGCTCTGCGTTTTCAACGATTCACCACGGACCTGGTCCAGGACATGCATTCGTCAGTCCCTTCCTGCTGCCACCACCCGGGACAACTGCGAGCTACCTTAGCAAGATGTTGTGACAGAACGAGAGTGCCCAGCACTATGACAGAAGCAAATCTCTTCCGTTTCCTATGCTCCTCGAGCCTCACTGTTACAACGGTGACGTCATAGGGCAGCAGCATGTCGCCCAACCGATGAAGTGAGCCTAAATTCGAGACTAACTCCTCACGGGAGAGAGCAATAAACCAAAGATCGTATTTAGTTAGATAATCCAAGATCCGAAAGAGCGAAAATTTCACCGAAATTTTCGTCAAAGGTAGCATGAACGTGGATAATATTTTCTATTCGAGCGGTTTCAAGCATCCGATGCAATGCGTACAGGAGTGATTGTCGCGATGGGAAATGGAACACCTGCCCGTGTTGTTTTGCCGTTTGTTATCGATCTCGCTCAGGTGTATACGAGAAGTGCGATAACAAACCTTCAATATACACGTATCCAGAAATGAAAAAAAGAGGACGAGGGTGTTTGCGGATAATCGTTGAAACAGAACGTCGGAAAAACGAATTCTTAATAATCCTCTTTAGCGAGAAACGCGTTGATGTAAAAAATAAAAAATAATGAGTATTACCGGAGCGTGAGCTCGATATCGTGGGAAAATGTTTGCAGAGAATCAAGTATCAACGCAAATTTATGAAACGGAAATTCCTCACTCGGTATGGTCATAAATAATGCGTGTACGAACGAAACAGAGATGCGCAAATAATACAGTGCGGGCTGAATTTGCTTCTGGCTGGACGCGCCAGGATGCTCGCTGCGGAGGATACGAGCTCAAAAAGTAAACCCTGGGCTCAAGCTGAACAGGGAGTTAAATCAACACTGGCTATCGTTCGTCGCCTATCAACCTCGTCTCTCTTCTCTCCTCTCTTTACGCGCGGTACACGCCACTGTTTACGTATCTGCAACGAGGATGAAGAAAGATTCGCGTGTGCGGGTACACAAAACCCTTGGGCGATGTCGACGTTCCAGCACGCGTGTATGAAAATCGATTACCGATTCGTTTGACAGACACCATCCAAAATTTCAACGTTTTCATCGAACCCCTTTTCAATCCTTGTTTCTTCTCGGAGAGGGAATCGCGAGCGAACGGATTACGCGTTCATCATTCATAAATTCAATTTTACATATAATTTATGTAATAAATTTATCAGTTTGTCATCTTATGTACTCGTCGAATGTCACTGCGGATACGATGGAAAGTTTTATATTTCATTTGTGTATATAAATCACGAATTTACATTTCAAAAGTGGTGTATAGAAAGTATGAGGAACTTGTTTGTAAATATTTGTAAATACGCGAGTGTTTATGTACAGCGAATACGCTTCTAAACGTGATATTTAACGAGCTGAAAATTCGATAAAACACGAAGACGTTGTTTCCCAACATCCTTGGCCCAGACTCTTCACAACTTACACACGAATAGATTCCATAATGATGTATATTATGATAATATATGAATCGTATAGATTTATCAAAACATATATTATATAGATAAAAAAAAATATATATATATATAAATAAATATAGAAATTATAAATACTATATGTGTTTATAAATTTAGGGAGAAAAAAGAAGAAAAAACAACAATGTATGAATCGGTGTGATAGTAGCTTTAAGAAGACCGTGTATTAGATAGCCAATGAAATGTTATCAATCTTATCAATTATTCTCCTCGCCAGTCTTCATTTCGAAATCGCGTAAAATTCACTTTTTTACGTACCCAACACTTTTTATAAATTCTTTAAGTTAAGACCCAAATTTTATTTTCATTTTAAAAATTGAAAAGAAATCGATAATTTTTTGACACTCAAAAGTGTTCTAAATCGAGTGTTCAAATTTGCAATAATATTTCGAGCCAAAATTCTGTACAGTTTTAATTAGTGGCTCGTTCGTAACTAAAGTACGTTTCAGGACTCGATAATTTTTCCAAATTTTATTTTCCTTTTATTCGACGAGCGTGTCTCGTTTGCAATTTGAAATAGAATAAATTACGGAGCATTAAATTCATTATGTCGCAAGTTCTTGTATAACCTTGGCGAAAATTTAGGCGAGTCGCAATAATATGGAAGAGACTAATTTTCTGATGAGAGGAAATGTTGGGAATGAAGATAAAAATTGTAAAAATGAATGTAAACGAGCCCGAACGAAAAATAAATGCGTAAATAAATGAATCTCTGCGATTTAAAAGAATTATACATATTTGCATAAAATCAAAGTGAAATGGAAAAATGAAAATAAGAATTTTTTCACGTGATTTTAATGATCATGAGTGTCTTTGCGATGGAAAAAAAAATTGGGAAAAAAACACACCTCTGGTGTTCCGAGATTGGAAAATATCGGAGCACCTAACGATCGACCTGATATCTCTTTCGTGTGATAATTTTGCATGCTTCGCTCGATTTCATCTTTTTTCCTGTTTTTATTCGGGAAGGTGGGAGGTCCATAAAAAGGGGATATTATCGTACTTTTTGGTTTCTTGAACAAGGGTAAGGGAGAAGATTTCATCTCAGGTCGATGACGGTACAGTGGCATCTCATCTGTGGATGCATGAAACATGAGAGTGTAGAAAAGAGGCCGAGTGTGCAGTTTCAACGTGGAAAGGCTCGGATGAATGTGGATGTGTGTATAATTTGGTACGTAGGACGGATCACTCTATCCAGCCATTAGTCTCGATGGAATCTTCACGCTTGCTGGGTGGAAACGAGCGAGATTAATCACACATTCATCGAGACTACGAGAGCAACGAGAACCGAATTGATGAAAGCGCTTCGATGGAACGAGACAGAGTGAGAGGGAAAAACGTGCCTACGGCTTGATCAATGCCACTGATACCGCAGAGACACGAGCCTTCCTCGTCTCTATATCGCCTACACCAAATCTGTCCTTTGTCCCATCTCTCTCTCTGTCCCTTCTCTGTCTCACTCACACACTTTTACGCTTGCACTCTAGCGCCTTCGCATCAGCATATACTTCCCTCAAATCACCGAAGAGTAGGTGAAGATCTTGGATCGATAAGAAATTTAGAACACCACTCTTAATTTTATTCAAAACCTTTTTGGTGATTGTTGAAAATTCACTTCTTTCGGTAAGATAAGGAGAAAATCGATCAATTTTCATAAAGTAGGTCTCACAATGGACGATATTGATTATGTTATATCTTATTGGGGTCTGACTTAAGTCCGTATGACATCTCAACAAAGTTTAAACTACCAGGAAGGTGTACTTCTCCAGATAGTATGCGTGGATCATAATATATGTCGACTCCAAAACCACATAGTCCGATGTTTAAGAGCAATGGCAATCCAAAAGTTACTAGATTTCGTCAATTACGGATTCATCAATTAATAAGAGAATTGTCATAAAAAATTGGACCGTATCGCTGTTCTTTGGGTCGAAAAGAATGTATCACTTAGTTTTTTTGTGCTGAATTTTACAAAATTAAGGGAGAAATCTGTAGAGGAAAATCACAAGGGGTCAGCGCGAATGAAATTTTGTCTCTACAGATTTCTCCCTCAATATTGAAAAATTCAGCTCAAAAAAGCGGTGACATATTCTTTTCGATCCAAACAACGGCGATACGGTCCAATTTTTGATGACAGTTCATTTATTAATTGAGAAATCCGTAATTTACAAAATCTGGATGGTCACGTCACTGCCATTGTTTTTGTGATTTGATCGGTAAAAACGCCGCCACACATTTTTCTTTTCTGTCACTCTTATTTTCTCGAAAATATTCAACATCTACTTCATTCGGACTTATAATGCTTAAACATCATCGTAAGGAGGTTGATAGACCACAAATCTCATTAGACAAAGATTTGAATTCAAAATGTTTTAATTTAGATGGACATTTTGACCTTATCGATCTTTTGAGAACTTTTCCAATTAACTCTTTAACTGCTCATATTTCATTCGAGTCTTAAAAAATACATGTCATCGAACTTTGTTTGATTGAAACGCGGTGTAACATGGTGTAAAACATGAAAATCTCTCGTAACTATCGACACCATGAATGAAATCAGCCGATAACAACGAAGTCAATTGACCAACTTCATCTTAAATATATCATTCATCTCATAGTTTTTTGACAGTAATTTTCACAGAAATATTTTAAAGTGTGGGCAAGTAGCCGTTATTTTCCTGTAAACCGAATAGTTAAAAAAATATCTCTTTCCAAATTGTTCTACACGGATTGTCACTTGACTAGTAAATACTTGATCAACCGCGTCAAGCGCACTCTCTTCAACACCATTTTACAATAGGCCACGCCCCAATATCAGATCTATATCCTTTCAAAAATTTTCAACAGTCAAATGTCAAAAATTATAGATGAGAGCTAAAATTACGTGTTTATTTCTTATTGATAACAAGTTTGGAATGCCATTTTTATTATCAATAGCCCTGACAGAGGTTTGATGCCAAATATTAAAAAAAGTCGGCTCGAATCCTGCTCTGCTCTTATACATATACTCGAACATCCGCGTTATACAGTAAAATAGAAAAAAAATCTCATTCTATTGGTAACTATTATTCGAGTATTTATTTATTCTGGATTCATAAACGTGGTGGACAAAAGTGAATTTGAAAGAGATTCCTAGCTGTCGCAGCAGGACTTGTGTACGCAAACAAGTTACTTAGAGACGTCTTAAAGGGAATAATTTGTTGGTCAATGAATAAGAGTTTTCTGCATCGGCGTTGAATGTACAATATTCGAGGACTCGAGTGTATTGGATGCGAGGGTGACAATTAGGGGAGGATTATTGACACCTGGTCACAAGACATCCCGCTGTGTCTCGAGTCGCTGGCTTCCCTCCCTTTTTCCGTTCCTCCTTTCGGCTCCTCCATTTCCGTCCGCTATTCACGCTCTTCCTTATTCCCGAGAAGAAAAAAAGAACCGGTCGAGAATCGTAATCGTTCTGCCGAAATTCCGGTGAGTTTTCCTCCGTGCGTCTTAAGCCCACGAGATCCAAGAAGCCGTGAAATCATTCCGTAATCTCCGCATCCGTTGAAATGGTTTCTCAAACCGAGCCCAAAAAATGACAATTGCTTCAAATTTCTTTACAATTTCATTTCTCGTCAAATTTTTTAACATCACATTTTTATTAAATATTTTTTTTTCTACAGTTGCATAAATATTCATTGCATAAATTCTGCTTAAAACTATTTTATGTAAAAAAATGAGCGAAAAAAGCAAGCTACGGGTTGAGGATTGTACAAAATAAAAAAGGCGACTGCTCTCAGCGGGAAGTCTCGCTAAATATGTTTAATGTTTCTTTTTTTAGTCACCTCCGGAACACGCGCGAAACCGTGATACAAAACGCTTTACGTCCCGGGTGTGTGATCGGTGCTCGTTGATCCGAGAGTCTCCCTCGATAGGACGTTAATAATTCTTTGGTCCCCTGGCATCCCCCAAGCGATAATTGGTTAAAACCCGTAACTGATGAGCGAGATATTTGTTACACTGTACGAGAGTTATTATGTTCCAAATTGTGGACAGGGTGGGAAAAACAGAGGGAGAGGGAGGAAGAAGCGATAGCAGAGTGGAAGAGAAACTGGGATGCTTTATGGTCGATGTACACGGTTCAACACCTCTTCATTACCCTCTTCAACCCTCGACATTATTCTCTTCTTCCACACTTGCCTATACAACGAAATATGTATACATAATATCGCTTCTCGGATTCTATTATTCTTCTTGAAAGATATTTTACGTGAGCGTTTTGTCACCCTTGTCGTGTTGCAAAAATAAAATTAAAAAATATTCAACCCTTGAAAATTCTTAGAAATTTTTTTTTATGATTATAATTTTCTTCATAGCGTGAAAATAATCCATTAATAATGTTTTATTGAAATTTTTAGATCAATTAAAAAATATAAATTTAGGATTAAAATTTAGAATAAATTTAAAAATTTTTTAATAATATATAAGTACGAGTAAAATTTTTATTGAGTCAAACTGAGACTGAATTTGTATAAAAAAATATTATTTATTGATAAAAGAGAGAACAATAAAGCGGCTTTTTTCGTGAGATCAAGCAAAGAGATGGTTTTTGGTGAAAGCACAGGGGAGCAGAAAGAGTTCGGTCAGGCGTTGAGGTTGGATCTCTGAATGGCCGCGCGAGCTCGCGCAGGAGATTTTTCTCTCTCCGGTCTGCCAATACCTCTCTTCCGCTCGGGTGCGTGTAGTCCTTCGAAGTGTGGCGCTCCGTGCTGTCCCAATCTTCCCTCTTTCACACCTCGTATTGTGTACTTATATCTATACCGTTTTCTACATATTTCGATACAGGCCATCCTGAGAAAAAAAACGAAAAAATTATTTAGCGTTTTCGAAAATAATTAAAGGTTCATTTTTGAATTTTTGAATTTGTTAAAATTTTAAACATTGGTCTTAAAATAATTCACCTCCGTTAGGTCAGATTATTGTACAAACTTTCCAAAATACGCAAACTTTTATCATCGTTTTTGGCTGTTTATAAAAAAAGTGTCAGTTTTCCTAAAAAAATGTTAAAATAATTTTTTTTAGATATTTTTATGAGTATTAGAAGTCAGATACATTTATTAATTAATTTTTGATAATTAAACGTTAATAAAAAAATAAACATTCATTTTAAAATTTGTTAAGATATATTACAGATTAATAACACATTTACAATTGTTAAGATTTATAAGACATTCGCCTTAAAGTAATTCAAAATATGTGTACTTTCAGCTCAGATTATCGTATAGGAATTTTATTTAAAAAACGGCAAAATTTATCATTGTTCTTGTTTATTTATAAATACACATCTAAGTGTTAGTTTTCCTGGATGAAATTTTTATAAAAATTATAAAAATAATTTTTTAATTCAATATTTTTATCAAAATTTAGAAGTCAGATCTATGATTAATAAATTTTTAAAATATTTTCTTACCTTATTACAGAAAATAGTCTATGTATCATGCATCGGTGGCTCATTTTCTTTTCACTTAAATCGCTAATAATGCAGGCAACGTTCCGTGCCAACAATTGACACCCTTACCAATAGCAGACGCGTTATTAGCTTCAACAAACCGAAAACTCGCAACGGGAGATAAAATTCGCGGAGCTTCCTCTGTCACCGTATCCCTCCACTTTTGTCGAGGGATCGAGGAAAACTTTTTTTCTCCACCCCCGAAGATAAACACGTCAAATTTTTATCACCAACATTTTTTTCGGCAAACACAAAATACTGTTGACTCAACTTCATTCGGGTGTAAACTACCCCGAAATTCATGGTGTATGTATCATTTACAAATTCCGAACATTATCAAACTTCATCATATTTTTTAATCAATTTTTATTTTTTTTATTTTTAATGACCAGATCTCCAGCTTGCCAAGAGTGCACACGTATCTTCGAGGACTCAAGTGCATACGGAAAATCGTTACAAGTAGTGCGAAGTGGTTGGAGGAAGCGAGAGAAAAGGAAAAAACGTTGAGACCCCACTCGAAGAGCTCCGAGACGAAGAAAAGGGCGAGAGTGTGTATAGGAAAAATGAGGTAACGAGATGGGACGAATGAGGTAGAAATGATGGGATATATAACGCGGTAGAAGGAGAGCCGATATTATATTATAATGACGCTCTCTTGGAGTCTCGTCGTCGTCGTTGGCGTCGACGTCGTCGACTACGCTGAAGAGTCTCGTCGCGTTTCACCTCATCGTCTACGCGAACACCGAGATTTCGATAACCTTTCCGATCTTATATATTTATACATGTGTACGTCGACATCGATTCTCTTTTTCGTATCCTCGACTTTTCAGCACGCTATTCTCCTCGTTATAACCAACATCCAATATATTCTTTAGCTCGATCCCTCCCACTTTTGCTCTTCGAATATTCCCTAATTTCGGTCCTCGATACGTTTCTTCTTTTCTCTCTTCCTCATCCTCATCATTCGTGAATCCATGAGGTGAGTACGGGAAGACTCTTCGCGTCACCGATTTTCACGATGATAACGAAGCACTCGCGAACTTGTCTAGTTTCAATCCATCAAAATGCATTTTGAACACACGTTCATTTTTAGATATCGATTTAAGGATGTCTTTCTAGTCAAATCTGCGGTACATCTATTTGATTTTTCAACTTGATTCTGACGTCGAATTTCTAATAGGAATAAATTATTTTGAGAT
>JAPYYX010002043.1:0-18890 GCA_030522605.1 Cremastinae sp. B BG-2022a
AGTAAAAAGTTTAAATAAAATATTTCATTTATTATATGAAAAAAAAATTCTTGAAAATATAATTTTTTTTTTTCGACGAAACCCATGTAACCCCTTAATGAAAGAGTGACATTTTTGGTTTTCACGTTTTGCACGAAGGCATATTCACGTCTCAGCTATAGAATAAAAAGCTGACTTTGTGGTGTGTGCGAACAAAACATTTTTATCTGATTTAGAACATTCGAAATTTTTCGTTAGCTGGTTCATAACGATACGTTCCTCCCTCGGAGTCAATGTTTTTTTATAGATAGAGAAAAAATAAATAAAAAATATTGGGCTGTGCAGGATCATGTGGAAAGATATCAATAATTAAATATAAAATAAATAATATTCAAACCTGTCAAAAAACTCGAGAGCGTAAAGTTGACGTTCTGTAAATGTACTTGCCTCAAGTCTCTACCGCAACTCTTATAAATAATAAATTTCTCGTTAGGGAAAATTTTCAAACCGTTTAATTTAAAAGCAAAGATTGTATTGCGGAAAAAAAACATGTTATTCGATAGTTTAGTAAATATACACGAAAAAAGGAGAAAAGCAGGTTTTATCATTTATCTTTTCTCGGAGAAAAGACTGAGCGAGGAGGAAGAAAGTGAGAGCGAAGCGTGGAGATGAGAAGAAAGCTTGGTTTCTCGGAGATATCACTAGCCCCGTAAATGCAGGCGACTCCTGCTTGCTCTGGCCCAATCCGATAAGATTGTTACAAGGAGTTCTTTTGTCAGAGTGAATTAATGAGATCGCTACCATCTTCGAAGAAAGGTCCGCCTCTTGTTATACGCAAGTTCCTTCATTTCGAAGGAATATCCCTCAAAATATTTATCGATACAACTTCCTCGGATAAGAAGAAAAAACGAGTCCTCCATAAATTTCAGGAATAAAATGGCAGGGAATAATGTTTATCGAGTCTTTTCATAATGGGTGAGCAGTTTGTTATTTTTTCTTTAATACCAGAATTTTCTCGACATAAAAAAGAAAGAGGATAAATGTTCGAGTTATTTTAATTAAATTCTGTATCGGTTTTCGGATGCACGAGTAATCAAAGTTCGAGGATGAGTGATCACTTTTCGTGGATGGAGCACAAGAGCAGGAGCGTCTTGGTTCGATATTATATCCTCCATAATGGATTATCAAATAGACCCGAGGCAATGGGATGCTGTTCCTATTTGGCGAAGCCTAAGAGATTCGCTTCACATTATGCGTCGCAACGAATCGATTCTTAGGTTCAATTATGCCCCCTCCTTACGAGACACGAGTGAACTTTCAACTTTGAAGATTTACAAGATAAAGTTTGGCCAAATGTCTTCTTCATAAATATTCAAGACACACTTTTTGTACATGAAAATAGAATAAAGAAAAAAAACTCACAATTCGATGATGTCAACCAAGTCAATTAACTCTCCTGTCTACATAAATTCCAAGCAGACTCACCTGAAACAGAAACAAGATCGATGGGGGTGAGAAGAATGAAAAATTAGTATCAATTGCATCGAGAGAATGTGATTAATTGTCGGCTATATGTTTTATGCATATGGGTACGAATTCATGTTGAACAGTTATTATTTAGTCAGAGGGGATGATGATATATTTCGCGCATAAAATACATACGTATATATGAACACAATACAGGCGACACCCCAGTGGGAATCTGTTCTATGTGTTCGCATAAGCAATTTCCAACCCTCCAGCGCACGTTGCACCATTTCTCCTCACCCAAAACACGTATGTGTATTTGTCACATATGTTTGGCAAACGGGTAACATAGATCTGTCGTACGGGATGCAAAGGGGTCGGAGGGAATCCTCAAATATAATAAGTGACACATTTAATGCTATCAACATCTGAGGTGGTACATTTTTTTGCGCATTGACTATCATCAAATTTCTTGATGGAATTTTACGTTTTGGTTCATTAACAGCTCAAAGGATGTATAGATTTGTTTCACTACTTTGCATTTTACAAACATATGAATATAAGTCTATAAAGATCATCGATACGATCACAGTTTCTATAGAAAAGACGCAACAACTAACTGTCAATTGGTTCAATAACTACAAATTTACTAAAGGAATTTTTTTTGAGTTTTTATTTTCATTCGATCATTTCAAATTTTATCAAGTATTTTGTATTTAAGATTTAGATGAATATTTATACATAATATACTATTTAACACAACCAATATACGCAATATCAAATACATTCAAATGCACGATACAACCTAAAAATACATATATTAAGCGAAAGTTATTTTAAAAAGAAATGAGTTTTTCACTATAAGATAATGGAATAGAACTAAAACTGACAATGAATGTTTATACCAATATTTATTCTTAAAAACTCTTCCTCAATTTCAATCGAAATCATTTATTTCATCAGAGTTTCTACTTTTATCCGAGAACAGTGATTTTGTTTCGCGGGCTGGATAAATCATCGGTTGAATAATGAATGCTAAGCTGAAAATGGAACGTCCCGGCTGTACACGTGTAAAGTGAACGAGTGCTGCGGGATTTTCGGTGCCTATAGCTATAGGACCCTGAGCGTGTTTTCCCTGTAATGGTCCAGACGATATTAGGAGCCTAATATTCGAGACTCCCTCTTCCCCTCTGGGCAGCCAACTTTGCCAACCCTCCTGTATTATTTTACTCACTGCGCACTATACACGTGCCGCCAAACAATATAAACCTCCGTTGCCTCGTGTACGTGTATCCTTACAGTCTCATCCAAAAGTTTCCTGCTTCAATAAATCTAGAAAATCAAAATTTCTTCCCCCAAATCTATGATCAATAGTGTAGTTGAAAACATCAAGTTGACAAACATCCAGTTGCAAGAAATCGTGCAAAAAATGGATTACCGCAATTTTTTTCTAGTTGGAAATGTAAAAAGAAGGACGACACGGAAACTTTTGGTCGAGATCACGCGAACGTGCGTGTTCGTGCAATGAGATGTGGTTGTGGCGCTATAATATGAGAAGAGTGGAGGGCTTTTGTGCCGTTACAGTTCCTTCTTTCATCTCGTTCATTCTGTCGCTCTTAGCTCGCCCTTCTCTTTCTTTATTTCTTTTTAGAGTATAACTACCACCCTTGGCAAAATGGAACAACCCCCTGGTGTACTCCATTTTCACGGTCGCGTAACGACATTTAACTCTGCGCTCGCAAGGTTCAACGTCCCTTTTCTACTTCTACCCCACCCCCCTCTCTGTGCCCACCGCCTTTTTCAGCCCCTCGTTCGACCTTTTTTCATCCCCCATCGGTAGGCTTTTTGTTCCCATAGCGAGCGATTAAGATGAAAATTGCATTCAACAATTTTGCCGACGTGCCCTCAAGACGACGCTAGATGAAAAAAAATGTAATGCAGCGTCAAATATCTTTATTTTTTTCGCATTTTGGCCTCAGTCGCTATTCTCGTGCACAGGAAAATCTTTTTTACTCTTTTGAAATATGAATACGGAAGAGAAATGCGAGAAGCGGAAACGGGTTCGTCTCGGGGAATGAAAACAATGAAAATGCGGTGAGACAATTTTGAATGCATGTGGAAAAAAAGGTGCAACTTTTAACGATGAAATTACATTGGAAAAGGGTTTTGGGGGTGGAACTTTAAAGTTTTGTGCCCTTATATACCGAGGAATGGAATGTTTATCCGGCTTGTAGGTAGTTTGGAGCGCGCGCGTATTGGTGTACGGTGAAACGAGGGTGGTGGAGGCAAGTCGTTCCGCGTAATGATACCCGGGGTGCGTTAATGTTTCGGTCCTGGCGTTATAAATATACGCCGGGGCTCAACTTTCCACCGAGAGGGATAGACGTGGTCGCATGAACGCGAGACAGAGAAAACTTTTGATATTGCGAGAGGTTCCCATATTTATGTATGCACGGACCGTTCCAGGCTAAATGTCATTGCATTTTCACTGTTTTCGCTGGGGACCCAAAATAAAAATGGAATATCCATAAAAATAAGAGAATATTATTGAAAAATAAAAGCATGCGGAAAAGTAAAAACCGGTGGGTCGAGTGCATCGTGAAAGAGCGAGTCTCTCGTCGATGCTCGAGGTTGGACGCATATCGTACGGATTGCAATAGAATGGAGATGACATTGACTGGTGAGTGGGCGTCTCTCGTGTTCCAGCCGATAGAATCTTTTGCGAAACCGCAAAAGCTCTCGAACGAGAAGTGCGCACACCTGCGGCGATCTACGTCGCCATTTGCTATCACTTTATATTCAAAAGTATATGCGGCGGGGCTTCCCGGAAAAAGGGACCATATAGTGAGAGTGGCTGCGAGTGATCCGAGGGAGAGCGAAGTTTTTTGTATCAAAGACTCGCGGCGTAAGTGAAAAAGCGCGCGAGAAAACAGCGTGAAGAGAAAAAGAGAACAGAGGAACACAAGACGATTTTTTTTTTCGTCAAACAGAAACGGATGTGCATATGCGGACTTTCGTTAAACCCAAAGTGCAATATTTCACGTTCATGCATTGAGAATTTCACTCTTTTTTCCGGGGTTTCGTATGTTTTTAAGCATATGCGAGCATGAAACGAGCGCGCCAGAGTCGTCGCTGACCGACATCCGTGCCCGTAATGTCATCAGTCATAGCATATAATCAATAACAATGATCAAATAAAGTAAAAAAAGAAATATGTTGAAAATATGATAAAAATGCAAATGACAGGATCAGAACGCGAGGATTTCTGTAGAATGAATTTATTCGCCTTGATTGTACGTGAATGATAAGAGAATTTTTGCATTCCAAAAAGAAAGAGAAAGATCGAGCAAATGCGGGATCGTGGTCTTCACGAATTATAAACATGTATGGAAATTGTGAAATCCTGCCGGCTCTTTTGACGATCGTACGATGCAAATTAATCATTCGGAACGTCTATTATTTTCTCTCTCGTACACCGCGAGTTTTTTTTTTCATCAGACGTTTGTTTGCAGTTGTCAAATTCAAGCGATAAATAGGAAGGAAAATATTCCACGTACCTCTGTATCCACACACGATCGATTAGGTCACCAGTGCGATATTTTACTTTTGACATTTTCTCGTAAATACAAGAATGGACAACTGGCACATGCCGCTCGGAAAATTTATGGATTGATAACGCGTCAAATGTGTACTCATCCCGATTCCATAATTTTAAAATGTTTTTCATTCCAAGAAATAATATCCTATTCGTGTAGGTGCAACTATATCGAGCGAGGTTGAGAAAAATTCTCAAGAGGGAATGTTTAGAATGAGAAGAACTCAGATGTTTTAATGACAAGGAGAAAAGAGAGAAACGATCCAAAAAATGGTAACAAGAGAGTTGGAGAGACAAAAGAGTGGAACGATGCGAGGAAAATGACACAGCAGCTTATAATCGCAGTTTCGAGATGGCAATTATATTTGCGGGGATTTCGAGAGGCTCGCCCGGACTTTCCGCAATAACCTGTAGAGCGAGGACAAATTTTATGTACGTACTCCGACCTATGTACGCTTTTATGTGCGTACGTACATTTGCGTCCATACAGAGTTTCCCAAAATTAAATGTCAAGAATAAAAAACCACATTGACGATGTTTCCTGCTTAAGAAATCTTCAATGTTGACTCGATCCCGCTCAAATTGCGAGAAAGGTACGAGAAGGAATAAGAAAAAATAGTGAAGGAATTGAATGAAAGGTATGAAAAGGTTGATATGCATGTAATATGAAAATGGCTCCTTCCCTGTGGATAGCAGCAATTGAAATAACAAAGTAAAAATCTCACAACGTTTGTGTCGTGGATGAAACGAGCTGTAAGGTAGGAAGGAAAAGGAGTTTCGTGTATAACGAGGAGGACGGAGAGCCGTAGACGTTATAAATAACGCTTTAGCTTCCCTCACACTCTCTCGTTCTTTCTCTCATTTTTGTTCATCCGTACACGAGCGCACAACCAGCGAAAAGTTTAATTAGCGGCAACCTCGGGAGTCTGCGCTTTCACCGAATGTCCAAAAGGAAAAAAAAACTGAAAAACAAACGAGAGAGGAAAGAGAGAAAGAAAGGAACGAGGGAACGTGGTCGAAGGCAACCTTCGTTATTACGTATTATGAGATTTTTCATTTTCTCCCTCCTCCATTCGTCTACCTACACTTTGGCTCGCTTCCTGAAAAAAGTTTACAAGCGCAAAGCGTTTTTGGATATTTTCCAGAAATGGATTTCGGAAAAACTGTCAATTTTCCGTTCCCTCGATAAAAAGAGTCGCGAGCAAACGGAACATTTAAAGATTGATATATGTATGTATGTACAATGATTTCAAAACCTATAACAAATACCATATGTCACGCAATTTCGCATAGAAAACGAAAACGATACTTACTGTTAGCGGCGGCTTTTAAGATAACTGCAATGTTTTCTGTAGGTATTAGACTCGTTACGCGTGCGAAAAAAAGTATATACTCAGAGTCGGAAGTTCATTGGCGATAGAATTTCATTTTCAATTGATTTTTTCATTTTCTTAAAAAAAAGTAACACTTTCTGTCATAATATTATTTCAAAAATAATCTTACCATCTTACTCGAGATTTTAAAAAACTACTTCAGAAAAGTTTTAAAAAGAAAATAAATTTTACCTCTTTAATCTTGAACTTTTATATATCCAGTAGGTAACATGGAAACATTCTCTGTTAACAATCGCAGTTTTTTGCACAAGCTTGTCGATATGCGTGTCATATCTTTAATGATTAATCTAAAATTGAAGAGCTATCAATTCTCTATAACAATATATAAAACTCTGGGTATACAGATGACAACGTATGAGATAGTTTTTTTTAATTTGCACAAATATTCTTCATCACTATTATTTGAAGGCTACAAACACTTTGTATTCAAGGGTTCGTAAATGTTGACGATGCTTGCTCATCTAGAATTCGACATAAAGCTCTTCGTTACATTTTATGTCAAAAGCTGTGATTTTGGACAGAAAAATTAAAACTTTCACATGAAGAAATATCTTGAAATTTTGCAAACAACTACGATGATGTCCACGGAAGCCTGTACAAATTTTGAAAGAATTGTTTGCAACATTTTTTAAATTCTGGTATTACATGTGTATAATTTAAAAATATAGAAACTTTTGAAGGACTTGCATTTCAACGTTTTCAATAAATTATTTTGTACTTGACTGTACCGATAAGGAATGGCAGAACTACCTCGATTTAAAGTTAAGAGTCTAGAAATTGAAATAGAAAGATGGAAAAGAATAAAAACGAAGGAAGATAGAAGGAGATTCGAAAAGAATGAGGGTATTTCCCCGAAGACCGGTCTTCGTATACGATAGCTGAGACCGGAGTCCCGGGAATTCTCGTAGTTCGTACAAAAGCTCGTTGCAACTTTCGTAACCAGATATTAACTGAGATTGTGGTTTCCCGATTGCGAGAAACAGGTAACTAGTACGGCAATTTACGATTAATCTTTTGCACGAGTCTACCAACGCACAATTCGTCGTAATACCAATAATAATAAAATCATTTGCCTCCCGCTCCTCTCTTGGCGAACAAACATCATGTCCACAGGAATGCATTTGAGTAAAAATTTGAGACTTTGTCAAGTCTGAACGGAAGGAAATGAAAGCGAAATAAAGAAAAAAGTCGCGTTGAGCGAGTTTTTACGTAAGTATGCACTTGGGTTTCTATACGTATGTGTAACGGTAAATGGGCTTCGTACTCGTGTAATATACGGTGTGAGTTGCCAAGGGAGACGATGAGATTTTTCAAGTGCATGCACCTCGCTGGGTAATGCGGAGATGCATTGGTATGCTTCGCGTTTTCAATGCAAATATATCCTAGCGCGCGTACACCAAGTATGCATTTCGTTGAATCAAAGATGCATCAAAAAAATTCAGCGTAAGCATCTCGTATCTCAATTTTCCTATATACTGACCTAGCAATATTTTTTCGCGTTTTCTCGAACGCGATAAAGTTCAATAACATGCAATAAAAATATGCGTGAGAGAAATATTTGTTTGTCAAACATTCGCCATGACTCCAGTTTCAAGACAAATCAAAAATCGGGTTAAACCGCTGAAAATTAGATTTTCGCTTTCAATTTTAAAAATGTTCTCGCACGCTCGAAGCGAATATCGAATATGTCGGGAGGATATGAGAAAGAATCCGAGGCAAGTTGTACACCACGACACGCGCCCCTACATCCTGTGTGCATACATACGAATGAAAAAAGACTTTGTCAAGAGCGAGTAGCATCTTTGCACGGTGACGGAAGATTGACGCATAAAATCATTCCTCTGAAAATATGCATTCCCCTTGTACAGTGTGTCCTCAACACGTTTGTTTTATATGTATATTTGTATATTATACTCTATAAATAAAAGAAATAAATATATGTATATTTATGCATTTCCATTATTATTTTCAATGTTGAACGAGCATTATACCCATCAATTGAGGATCGGTTTTCTATAGAACTCAAACACGGACCATAATATTCACAGAAATCTAAATAAATTTGAAGCGACTTTTGAAACCGAAAGGAAGGACAATTTCGGAAGAAAATTATCAATAATAGTCGGGACACCCAGTATGCAGAGGAACATGACCGAGACGGCTGACTTGAAGCATCTTTCATCACCTAAAATCCTTGTGGTGAATATGAAAGCACGCGCACGTATACATATTTCTCTCTTTGCTAAAAATAGGGAAGAACATGCATATATTCTACAAACGGTTCGCACCCTTCCGGATATCGTTTTTTGCGTTTTCTTGTCTCTCTGCGTTTTCCGATCATCGGAATTTTGTTGGAATTGCAAAGATATTGGAATATCAGAAGGAAGAAAAAAATTATAATAACTTACCCAGATACTATTGCAAGTCGAGTAAATTAATGGAAAAGAACAGTATTTTAAATTTGATATTGAAAGGTATACGGTAACCGATGTGCGCGTATCACTGAATCCATCGTATGAGAGGACGGTACGAGTAACAGAAGAAAGAGCGAGCGAGCACAGAGAATCCTATCGTAGAGTACATGCTGAATACATAATCTGTACAGTCAATAGACTCGGAGTTCTCTCTGGGCAAGCCATTTGATGATTGTTCCATGACGTATGTACAGCGGTAGTCGAGTGAGGGTATATGCGTATATGCACAGAAGAGGATCGAGAGAGAAGGAAAAATTCTACTTCGCTGGGAGAAAGGTCCTCTGAAATCCAACAGCAACCACTCGAATCCCTCGTAGTGGAGTACCTGGTACCACTATTTGTACAGAATACCGGTAGATGAACCGAAGAGCCAGCAAGAGAGAAAATGAATGAAAAATAAAGAAAGACGAGTTATATGAGAGCGCGAACGGTAGAAAATTTCGATCCTACGCGGCTAACCCTGCCTCCACTTCTATGATATTCGAGTCCATGAGAGACTGCTTTGATTCCTAACGAATGACAGAAACCCATGAAGGGACAGAGCTACTGGGAAAGCATGGCGAACGACAAGGAATTAATCGAACCAGTGGCGCACTCAAAAAATTCCTCTCACACCAAAATTTTCTCCGTCTCTTTTTTTTCTAAAACGTCATTCTTTAATTTTCTAGAATTTTTTGTCACTACTTCATCTATATTTACTAAATTGATAATAATTTCAAGCATCAACGGCTTTTATTATGATTAAGTAGAGATATTCTTTTTCAGATCTTATTTACGCACTTAGGGATGAAAGTAGTTTTGTTGTCCGAGCCGAAGGCAAAAAGGGGCAGCAAGCATGAGGAGTGGAATGTATTGTCTTCTTTCACCCAAATATAAGTTTCAATTGTCATTAACGCGCTTTAACCGAAAGGGAAGTGTCGCTTTTCCACCCGGTCAAAATTTTTCGAGGTCATCCGGGAAGTGAATACCTTTACCTTTAATTAGGCCAGACATAGGTGAATTTTTTGTTTCACAAAGTCGTAAATACGAAGGGAACTGGACCTAGGACTTTCTTATTCTAATTTACATGAATTTAAAAGATCGACATTTCACTAGACCCGCGATTTGAAAATTGCGGAATTGGTTGTACTGACCAAAGTGGAAATTCAGGCAGCGATCTGATGAATGTCCATACAGGCAGCCCGATTGCTTCAATATGGGCCTGACAGGGCTTGTAATGTGATGATTGTGATTGGTTTATGTTTTCTTTAGAAATCTGTACTTATCCGTTTTGTTCTTGTGTCATCAATTTTATTCGTGGTATCGGGTGAGAAAGAGGAACGATTTATTCGTATGAGTGTACGTATCTTAAATTTTATTAATTTTACATTTAAATTATTCGAAATATTTATTTGTTCCGTTCAAGAGCCCGTATACCAACGCACTGGCTCCTAAATTTCTGTGATTTATCGATTTCGCCTATCTTCGGAGATCCTCGGCTCCCCACTCTCATTCAATTTGCGATTTTACGATACTTTGTTCCTCACAGTTCTCAAGATAGTATACTTTTTAGGCCCTACAGAGGATCTGATCTGGGCCTGATCCGAATGCATATGCCGGCGTCAAATACACTTGAAAAAACTCATGTGTTCCAAGACGATCACGTCAGCCTGATCAGTACCCGGATGGTACATACCTGAAAAACTGGGAGATTTCGAATTTGCACTCTCTCATCCAAAGTATTGCATGATCAGGCTCGGAGCCATATTCGGGCTAATTCTACTTCTAGATTATAATTTCGAGAATCGCTGGATCGATTAAATCGAATTTAATCGAAATAGTAAGTTATCAGTAGGGTCCTGCCTTTGTATTTCTAAAAAAGTGACTTTTGTTTTGCCACTATTTTCAAAATTAGACCGAAAAAATATTAAACATCAATGTAACGATGAATACACAGAGCACCGTATTGATATTCCATATTGGTTTTCTCATTAATTGATATTAAGATACTATCGTGACGTCGGATATGAATTTGATTATAATAACCTTTTAAACTTTCACTGACAATTATTTCTAATGCAAGTAAAATATGATCGCTGAAACTTTTTGGATGAATTATTGTGGTTTGACTTTAACGAAAGTCTACTTAACGGAGAAAGAAAATCCGTTGGCCGATAGAGTGGGAAAAGTTCAAGTGAGCGTAACTTTGTTCTTCACTGGTTTTCGTCGTAGTAGTCAAAGTCAGTCATCCGTCAGACGAGTCATTCATTAGTAAGTGAGTACTTTTCACGCTCGTATAAATTGTGAGAAAGAGAAGAGGAAAAATAAAGAAGGAAGCAAAAGCGTAGCGGTGGACTAAAAAGTATAAAAGCAACAAATGAAAATCGTTCTTGATTTTTCGTAGGTAAAAGTTTGTTCTTTCTAAAATAGCTCGAGTTTTTCTACAAGGTTCTCGTTGAATACCAGTCGGATCTGATGCTCGCAGAGGGCGGTCCAATCAACTTCGAACTCATTCTCTCTCGATCCATCCTTTTTTCCCTTGCGCACATTTTTTATCCTATATTTGCTTCTTTATTTTTTATTAAGTATCGTTCGTCTGCTGTTTTTTGTTCATTCGTTTCGATTTTTCTCCCTTCCATTTGGTGTAGTTTAACGGAGCAAGAAACGAGAGAGGCTAGTGCTGGGAAGCTCGAAAGAGAACGGGATGAGAAAGCAGGCTGCCCGTTTCTAGAGTATCGCCTTGGCTTTTCCACCATTCTTGTTCCAAGAGAGAATCCTCTCGCGCACAAACCCAGCGATCCTCTTTTTTTCTTTTTGATCCCTCTTCTATCTCGTTCTCCTTTCGTTCTTCCGTTCCTCTTTTCGCTTTGCTCAGTGCTCCATCTTTCTCTTCTCGGTACGTTACACATAGTAACGAGCCAGCCGCCGGACTTTAATTACATTTCATAGAAGTTCACCCTCATTTCACGGCTTTTATTTGACTCGTCCGAAGCGATACATTCACGAAAAGGCTAAATAAATAACGAAAAAGAGAAGCATGTGGAAAGAAGAGCAGAGATGAAAAAAAATTCTTCGTGAACACGAGTGCAAACGATCGAAATAAAAAGAAGTGAAATGAGTCCGCGCAAAAACTTTTTCCTTCCGGAGAAAATGTCGAATGCGAGGAGCATCGGGATAACGAGATAAAAAAAAGGGCTGCATGCACATATTTTTCACAAATCCATTCCATTGATACGTCGTAATTGAAGAAAATTACAAGGACGCAGCATTGGACGAGAGTCTAATAAAATACAAAAGGATTAATGGAACGCGATGTAACTGCGCTCGAGGATTATAGAACATTCAACTGAGATACTAAGATGAAATACTAATCCAATAAGCGTCGAGCACACTCGACCGGAATATCGTACGAGGAAGTCGAAAATGTTGGAGGCAAGACTACCGAGAGAACATTTCTCATGTGTGCATCTAATACAGGATGACTCAAAACTGAATATCACACAGAAAATTAATTTTTTCGTCATTGACGCGGTATTGTTCCTGTAAATCCAATAACGTGCACGCGGGCAACACATCAGATATAGAAGGCACTTATCTCATTGTCTACGGGTGGATGTGGCGATGGCGCACATCCAAGTTACTTTTGCGTTGATGCAGTTTAATGGGAAAATATACAGACTCTGGTTTTCCGGAGGGGACTATGTATTCCATTCGTGCGGCACGTCGGGAAAGCCCGAGTTTACGCGGTCTCGCTTTATCGTAGACCAGACACGTTACAAAACCGTAACTATATGTCTATGAATATAACGAAAATGAACTTTGCTATAATGTTTCGTGTTTAATTATACGCCTGTCTCCCGAAGCGGCATTTCACTGTGCTCATTTTTGACATAGAAATGCTGCGATACGGGCGCGTCATATCTGGCTTCGAGTTCGTGTCGAGTTTTCAGCAAAGGGCGAAATGAACTTCGACTTGTTTTTTATTTCATCATAGGGCACGAGTCTCATCTAAAAGCGAAATGAAATTTATTCTTTGCGATGCCTTTGTAAAAAAATTGTGTATATATCGCCGGGCTTGAGATATAGAAAAATTGACGCTTCTAGTACTTTCGAAGAATCGCGAGGGAGCAAACTTTCGAAATTCATTTTCGATGATGTCACTCAAACGCATTGGTGTTTTATCATTTTTTCCATCGGAAAGTTTGAAAGGGATAGGACGGTAATTCTGCTCAGAGTTGCGGCAAGTTCGCTTCGTATAGCAGACTCGAAAATGTGCACATCGGGATGGCAACTTCGAAAAACGTCAAGGAGGATAAAAAGCAGAATGGAAACTGTTCGAAAACTCGGTTACTCCAGAACTTTCGATTCGATTGAACAATCTGTGTAAAGTGGCTCTTTCGGTATTATGAAATTGACATCAATCTCGTTGGAAGATCGTAACAATATTCGTTTTGAAAAAAGCTCTGCCGTTAATGTCGCGCAGGTAGAACGGCAAGAGGTGGCAACTTTTCGCAGGACCAAATGTCACCGGCTGAAAACGCCAGAGATATCATCGAGAAGTAATTACAAAGAGTCAACGTTCGAACGCTGTCATTGTATCTGATGGACGAAAACTTTCGATGTAAAATGGTGGAAAGAAAAGAGAGAAAGATAGAAACAGATAATAAGAGAGAGAGAGAGAAAGAGGAGAATCTCGTTTGACCTCCGCCGGGTATATAATAGAGGGAGATTGTACATCGAGAAGTAAAAGTGTGCACAGGGACGGATAGTCGTTGCGGTTCACCAACATATAGAGCGCCGAGGCGTGCTACGGTGCGAAATTCTCCCCCGCGCCCTTTCTCGACCTTAACTACCGCATAGTGTGCAGACCTTTCCTCCGTTATAAATCATTCCGTCGTGAGATACAACACAAGGATGCGGTGCCAATGATAAACGCATCCCTTTCCACCTCTCCTTATTCTCGTGTCCTTTACCTCGTCTGGCTCTTTCCTTCGCGGGCGACACTCCCTGCCTCCCGACGCGACTCTGTACATAAAATGTATCCTATATACATCAGAGATAGCGAGGAATCCGTAACGACCGACGATCAATTTTCGATGTCGCTTGCTTTTTCCATCCCTCGCAGATGCGTCGAATCGCGCTCCAATTTTTGTTCGATCCAACGCTCGATTACAAGTATTCCTAGCTCACTTGTTTTTCACACACTTTATCATCGACTTGAAAACAAAGACGTGATTTCCACACAGATTTTAGAGACATTTGAGATAAATTTCTAATAAAGTGAATAAATCGTACTGTATGTAGCACGCACTTGCGTTTTTACTTATGGGTATGGATTTCAAAAAGAGATTAACGTTTCGAGAAAACGTTGAAAGCTTGGTAGTATATCGAATGGTGTAGAAAAGGAATATTTTTTTCTGATATCAAAGAGGTAGCGTTTTTCACACAACCATTTTTTCGTTTCTCGATTTGCCGCTTCTCTCTAATAGAATTTGTACTGTCATTTTTTACAATCTATGTAAAAAAATATGCTGATTTTTTCGAAGAAAAGATGTTTAAAGGGTTTTGGTACAGTTGTCATAAAACTCAAGAAATTAACACGTAAAACAGATAGGGAATCGAAAAATGATCAGAATTGAATACAAAATAAAAACAATGTTCGTTATTATTAAATAAACGGATATAGATTCCCAAAAAATATTCGTCTACATATAGATATTGAGTTATTAACGAAAACATTTTCGTCTTAATGCATGGAGTCTATAGCTATATATGTATTCATAGAAAAAGGACAATTTTCTCTTTCGATAACTCGAAAACTATGTAGATAAAAATTTTGAAAAAAATCATGTTCATGTATTTCATGTTGAAGAACATCCTCACGAAATTTTATCACATTCTGATCATTCTCGCTTATGTACCGAAACACCTTAATGAGTCCGATGAGTTTGATGAGATATGTATGCGTAAGATCCTCTTCTTTTCTCAGTTCATTTATTCATATGTGAATTATACACAGACATGGGATTTCTTATTTTGTCACATTTATCGCCGTCATCAATCGGCTGGCAGGGCCCTGTGATAATCTGATGATGATTTTGGAGAGAATAACGAAATACGGCGGACGCCAGCTAATTTAACCGAAACTAACAAAGGATTTATAATAGACAGAATATAAGGGAATAGAATCAGGAGACAACGAGTTCGCTGGAGACCAAACATAAAATAAAAGAGCGAATGTCAAACAAAATTCCGTACTACAGTTTTTTCCATAATGAACAATGATTTCATTCACGATGAAGGCGCGTTCGATAACTCACTGTTTTAAATTTTATATTTACGATTTTTATAATCTTTTGTCAACATAATTTTCTACATGATTATTGCCCTGAAGTCGGTCGTAAACTCACTGACGTTCTTTGTAAATTTTCTAACCTCTTACGAGTTTTGCTGGACGCGAAGACTTCCTATCCGTCTTTTTATGGAAGGAATAGATGGTTAACGAATAAATTGTAATTCTTGTTCGATTTCCGATCGATTAACTTAACTTTATTGTGAAAAGAATATGAATAATGAATATACAAAAACATAGAGACAAGTTATGTCAACCCTAACCATGCAGGTATAGTTGAAGTCTTTACTCTCGAACGGCTTGCGTTATATGCTTCGTTTTCTTACAATTCTATGACTTATATACTATCTCATGTACACACACGTTCATACTAAAAAACTTCAATTTTCGATATCCGACGCCGTTGCAGGAAAGGTGAAAGAAATGGGATCACCCTCTCTTGATTTTTGTGAAGTTTGTTATTGCCAGAAACAATAAGAAAAAAAATCCGTCAAAGATTCGAAGCGATCGGCTTAAGGTGATGTTAAACCCTCACGAGTGCGAGAAGGACAGATGCAAAACGAATTCGTTTTTTTTCAGAGATTTATGATATTTTAGAAAAAAGAAGATAATCGCATTATTCTTTGATGGGAACAGAACAACTTGATTCTTGTTTTTTTTGAAAAATTGTTAATTTTCAGAGAAAATAACAAAGTTCGATTTCACACGATATTCAAAACTCACCTTACCGCCAAAAAGCAATAAACTACTTTCGTCCTTTTGGCGAGACGAAAAATGTTATTTAAATAAGACATGATTCCCCTAGAACGAAATGGGACATATTTTCTCTTAATCCTTTATTATAAAAAAAAGAAAAAATACGTGCATTCAACATACAATAAATAGTAATTCGAAAGTGACGTCGGGTCGCAAAATTTTTGTTATCTTTCGACCAATTTTGACAAATATTTAGAGTGACCATAAGGAGAGAATTTGGTTGTACCAGCGACGTCAGATCTATATATTGTTACTATTAAAATTGTCAATGGATTTTACTTCTGTGAGGATTTTAACAGATACGTAAAAATTTATCATGCCAACATTAATATACATTACATTTATTGCCCCTAGAGTTATGGAATATGTTGACGCCCAATCAGGTCAATGGGTACGTCAACTTGATGTGAGTTCTCGGTATTTCTTTTTAGGGAGAGACCGAGATGTGGAGAGGGTTCTCGGGTTGTCAAAATTACAGTCGGTAATTATTTTGAACGCAACCCTACATGTCTTTATTGCGTCTTGTCGTAGACAATATGTGTCGATATAAAAATAGAATTTAAGAATGCGTCCTTAAACTCGACGATGGATGCTGCCAGTCTTAGGCCCATAACGCACCGTGTAGTCTTTCAATTATAGTCTTCGCGCTGTGACGGTCAACAAAAAACTCCTCGAGTCTGGTCGCCGTCATCCGAGGAGCCTGGTTCTTAGTCCCCAAAAAATTGCGTGTCGCGCACCCCCACACTTTGGAGGAACGATCTTCAACATTGACTTGGTTCGCAAGAGAATAATAGAATCAGCTTTTTGTCTTAATGATATTGTTTGATGTTTTTCATTACTCCTATGGCTACCTTTTTACCGTTTTTGCGGAGGCACAATGTAGGGTGGACGGTCTTTGATTGAGCAGTTATAAAATATGTTGGTAAACCACTCTGCATAGGGATGCTTTATTATATAACGGTAAGAAACAGCTTATTCCATAGTCAAGTGGTGGTGGTATGCAGGCTCTAAGTACTATCCATTTTACATATGCGTTGACTTCGCTGTCGCACCCTATAATTTCTTCAAAAAATTTTTATAACTAAATGATTATTCTAAGTCACTTGTTCGGATGCTGGGTTATTATTAAGGTTCTAAAAACTATAACTTCAATGTAATCTCTCGAGGGATTAAATATGTCAGAGTGTTTCGGTTTTGTGAATTTTTTATAGTAAGACGCAGAACAATATTATCATTGTTCTGCGTCTCAATGATGTTTTCCAAAAATTGTCCCTAGTATTACATTTAAACCTCATTTGTAAACTCTTCATATTTACAAATATAATCCTATATAGAAACTATCAAACATACTTATTTCGGAAAAAATGTTCTAAAAGCCAAAATAAATGACTTTCCTGTGAAAATATAGCGTCTATAAAAAAAGAGTGCATTTATTATTATACTATACAGATTATCCTGGTTTTAACAGGCATCGTAGAATAACATGAATTTACTCACAATTAAAAACTCACATTTTAAAAACTAATAATATTCGCATTGGTATACCTACCGAAATTGCTATTCGTAAATAAGCTCTCTGCAGTGCGCGTTTCATTTTTTTATTCGTAATTTTCACTATTGAACGTCGATATATGTGTAATTTAAACTCGATTACCCGAACATGAAATTCAGTAATTACACATCGCGCTTCGTTCAAATACTGCATTTATTCGGCAGCGCTATCTGGTAAATTCAAAGAGACTCTCACAACTTCGATACTGCCAATAAATCGATGCGCAAACAGGACAATACGGTTTGTCCATTAAAAAAGAAAAAAAAATACGTTCTCGGCTAATGAAAGTGTAAAATGAGAAAACAGCGAGCTTTTTTTAAAACACGCGGGGCAATAAGAGGTATTTTTGAAAGTCGTTTCAAATACTCGATATTTGTGAACAAATATATGCAAAGGCGGTATACACACATACTTCTCCGGCTGCATTTATTGTGCTAAAGCGGGGGAGTTGATTTGAAAATTTCACAATTATTCAGTTATTTCGAGAGCCGGCAAATGCAAACTCGGCCCGAGGTCTACAATTTGTCGATTACTGCATTAGCGAAGAGTGATGAAAACGTTTCGAATGAGCACCACTCCTTTCTCTTTCTTTCTCGCTCTTTATGCCATCAATCGGAATAACATTAACTTTGTCTATGCTACATTGCATCGATTACATTCGAGAATTTCTATCGTCTCGTAGCGTCGCATTAAATTTACCGTGACGCAGAAGAGATTGACTTTTGCTCCTTTATGCAATTTTCCGCACGTTACGCAATTCTTGTTACCGTTCAAATCCAACAGAAAAAAAATTCAAGACAGCAGAATGAGAAATAAGCTTAAGGCAACCACGTTTGTCAAGTATACCCGAGGACGCAACAATGAAGCCACTTTTTCAGTATGAACAGCCAATGAGATGACTATAGCGATGATACTTTTTTCATTCCCAAAAATTGCCTCCCGCTATCTTGTCTATCAAACGCTTGGTTTTTATTCATATTCGCTTTTTATTCAGCAGTTATTCACAGCGTAAATTCGCCTCCGCGGTTTTTCCCATTCGCAAGTCTTTCCCGTTTCTCCGAATGGATTACTCCAAAGTGAAGAATAAATCTTATTTTCCTCATTTTTCCGCAAAAACGAAATAAATCCCGCATTTCCGCGTACACATGAGAAAACAAAAGTGGATGTAAAAAAATGTCCAAAGTGAGGAGCTTTATAGCAAAAAACGAAAGACCGCGAAATAATATCGTGAACTCTAGACTTTTGTATATAGGGGAGACCGGGGCAAGACGGCCCCCTTAAGCCTTTAAATTATTTTTCATAATTTTTAATCGTTAGATTAACTTCATTTGGTCTTATTTTA